>JAVJIF010012551.1:0-123122 GCA_038442645.1 Agave tequilana | reverse complement strand
ATACGGAAAAAGCGCATCTCAGCCGTCCGTTCTCGTCGCGGGCCGCCGTATATAACCAAAGAAAGACTCGGAGGCTCGAGCAAGTCTAGAGAGCGGCTAGGGTTTTTTCCGTCTCGCTGGTCTCAGGTACGCGCCTCAATTTCTAGTTCTTCTGGATTTAATTTCTCCGTCTCGTCTAAATTCTGTCCTAAAGATCTATGATTTTAGATCCATCACACAGCTCGCTCCGTTGTTTGGTTTGGATTTAATTTGGCACAAATTTCATTAACATAAAGATCTTCTAAGTGTTGTCAATCTTTGATCTTTGTTTGTTTATTGATTGTGATTTGGATGGATTTGATGTCCTCGTGGCGGTTCCTCTCGATCTTGGATTAATTTTGGGGTTAAGGTTTATATAGGAATTGTAAAGAAAATTACGAGACTATGTTCATCCTAATTGTTCTTCCTCATCAACGCGCTCCAGTGATTAGACCAATTGATTCAAAAATACATAAAACTTTCTTGAGGGTAAGGGCCCGCACAATTTGAGTAGGGCTTTGTGTCAAAATTTATATCAAACTTAAATTTTAGTGTTTTTGTTTATTTTATGTTAAGTTTCCATCATATCTCTTCGAAATATGAATATTTGCTATAAAAAGATGAACTTTTTTCCCATTGTTAATCAGTTATATGCCTTTCATGCAGTTCTAATGTACAATCTTTAAGTTTATTATGTCATCAATTGATCTGCTGAATATTGCAACATGATGTTTCTAAGTACTGCTTATTTCTAATTAGCAGAATATTGCAGTATGATGTTCCAATAAGTAGACAGTTAACTTCTTGCTAGCTAATTATGTTAATTAAAACCAACAAAGTTTGGGAGCAACCGAGTGGGAATATTTATAACCACAAAATGGATACTCTTCTAGAATATGGGAATCAGCTTGAAGTGTTGAGTACAATTGTTAGTGGGAAGATATCTAACAATATATTAATTCCAAACATTATCCGAGTGACGAGCCTTAATCAAGGAGATTGTTTTGTTGAATTTGTTATAACTGAGCATAAACCATTCCTAATACTTATATATATTTTTTTGCATTTATAATTAATTGATCATAAACCATTCTTCATAATTTTATAAGACACATGAATAGAATGTTTGGGAATCTCTTGATCAAAGGGTTTCATATACCAAAGAAACACATGCATAGACTTTAAAATTTTGATTTTTATCATGAAGAAATGTATGCTTAGTCGCAATAGTGTTGACCTTTCCATTTTCAGACACAGAGAAGGTAGGACGATATCACTAGATTCCTCTTATAAGTGTATTGTGAATCTTTATATTCCAGTGGTTGTTATTTGTCCTTTTCAAATCTCAAATGTTTTCTGTATGCTATTGTTTCCTCATCTTTTCAGATTTGGTGGAGCCTCAGTCCGTTGTCAAAATCATTTGATGATCTAATATAATAATTTTTAGCATTACAGTAAGCATTAATATAAACTAATAATATATAGTTACTGAGTTGCTTGTAACAAAATGTAAACAAAGGGAAATCCCATAAATTACATCTAACTCGCAGTTGTTATAAATGGAGGCATTTGTTTACATAGTAACAATTCATCTATCAAATTTGGTGGCTAAATTGTGGTACCTCTTAAATTAGTTTTTTCCCAACAGATACTAAACATATCTCCTATTTTTTGTCCTTTTGGCAGTTGCAGTATAAAAATGCCTCGCTATGATGATCGTTATGGCGGCACGAGGTGTACGTTGGTCATCTCTCTTCCCGTACTCGTTCACGCGATCTTGAAGACCTTTTCAGCAGATATGGAAGGTAATATAGATACTACAGTTGGAGGATTCTTATGTTGTGCCAGTCTTGTAGTGTTTAGTTGCTCATAGCTCATTCCAGCCATCCTAGTGTTACATGGACATGAAACATGGGCGACAAAGTGTCCGGGTGTTTGCAATATGGCACAGGAACTTTCCAAATGTTTGGTATGGGGAGTGTGCATGCAAATATATACATAGCATATATGAGTAACCAACCAAAGGAATTAGGCCAGAGTTCAGCAAAATAATCGTAGATGTTTTTTTCTTGTACAATCTAGAATTAATATGTTGTATACGGTTTTGGCATTGTTGTAGTTTTATTAAGTTCCACTAGAATGTCCAAGAAGTGTCTGGCAACCTTGACATGGAAAAGACTCAAATTTTGAAGTGTCCTGGTAGAACCTATTCACTGTCAAGTGGCAGTTGTCGTGGCCACACTTTTGCTTTCCTTTCTCCTGAGTGCATATTTGCGATGTGCTTCTCACTGAAAGAAACAACATGCTTATATGGTTCCCAAAACAATTCACTCAGACACACGAAATCCTCCAAGCCATATGGCTCAACATCATTTTATCCTGGCTTGATGCTCTTGATAGAAGGATCACATTTTGTAATTTTCTAAGAGTGTTCTCTAAAGCAGTTTTTCTTGGACAAGTCATGGATCAGGTTGGGAGGTGGGATAACTAGACAATAATGGGTTGTAAGTCCTTGCCGAGCCATCATTGTGCTGGGCTTCTCGTTATATTCTTTTATTTTATCTTGTGAGAAGGTTGAACCCCCCAGGCGTCATGTGTTTTAACTTGAACAATCTTGTTGAAGGTTGTTGGGTATTGCCCAACCTGGAGGTCTGTGTGTGAGAGGGGGCCTTGATGGAATTGGTGGCTATTCTTGCAAAGTTTATAGGAGACTTTGGCGATTCTTTCTGTAATGTTATTGCTTTTTATGGAAATGGCTTCAATCACAAAGTGGTGTTTAGTTCATCTTGTGAAGGCTGAAGTATCACTCTCTTCGGTACTTAAGTAATGATGGGCTTACTGTTTCTGGCAACCATTTGCGCAGAGTACGTGATGTGGATCTGAAGCATGACTACGCCTTTGTTGTACGTACTTTTCTCTCCCATTTTTACTATTTTCAAATTTGTCACCTATTTTTTTTTTTTTGTAAATGATTATTATCGGGATTTGCTTGAGTTTTCTATCTCGTTTCTTTGCAAGTTTGATCCTTTTCCTGCTCCTTTTGCTTTGTACTTCTCAATGTATTGTAGGAATTCAGCGATCCCAGAGATGCGGATGATGCAAGGTACAGCTTAAATGGAAGAGATTTTGATGGTAGTCGTATCATTGTAGAATTTGCCAAAGGGGTAAGTTACTATATGATGCTTATAAGGGGACTCCTAATTAATTTTACACCAGTTACATATTTGACATTCTTTTTGCTATTCCTTTAATTCAATCTGTAGGGTCCACGTGGCTCAGGAGGAGGTGGTTCACGTGAATATCTAGGAAGGGCTCCCCCTCCTGGCTCTGGTCGCTGCTTCAATTGTGGGATTGATGGCCACTGGGCAAGAGACTGCAAAGCTGGGGACTGGAAAAACAAATGCTATCGCTGTGGAGAAAGAGGTCATATAGAAAGAAATTGCCACAACAGTCCAAAGAGTCTCAGGTTGATATTCTGTCCTTTTCTAATTATTTTCCTCATTAATTGTGCATAAAAGTTTTATCTATTGATCTTTTTCATCGTAGACGTGAACGGAGTTATTCACGATCACTATCCCCTCGCCCTCGCCGTGTTAGGAGTAGAAGCCGGAGCCGAAGTTACAGCCGTAGCCGGAGTTACAGGTATGCTTACTATTTTATTCTTAATTGTGTTATATTTAAACTTGGCATATGCTGTAGTTATAGGTACGATTACTATCTTATTCTCAATCATGTTATACTTTAAACTTCACTTTTGCTGCTTCAAAACCATTGCATTAGTGTGAATGTTCTAAATTCTGTAACCCATTTTAGGCATGGGTGTGGTTACACCACCATCTTACCCTTTATTTCTAATGTTTTGTTCTAGCTACGCCTGTCCTTTCTCCTTTCAAACTTTTTAAGGCCCATATCTTTTATTCAACTGCATTATATTCGACTGCATTTATTCTTGGTGTGTTTTAACCAAAAAGAAAAGAGACATTGATTTTGACCTTGATCAACATCTTTCTCAACTAAATTCAGCTTTAGCATAGAAAGACTTATCCAATGCCTTTTCACAAATGATATTGATATTCTCGTTTTAGCTTTGCGAGTTGCCACAATTGGTTACTGATATTCTCGTTTTAAACTAAGTCATTTTTTTTATTGATAACGCAAGTCTTTGTTGGTTGTAGCATATGTATGGTCTGTTTATGGTTTGAACATTTTTGATGGTGAATGCTTGAAACTTTATGGTTGTAGCATATGTATGGTCTCTTTATAGCTGTTTGAATAACCTTCAAGATTGATGGTCAATGATTCTTTGCTACTTCCTGAATTTATTTTTATGCATTTCTCCTTTTTTACATTGTGTCTGAGATTTTCTTTTACTTACATTTTTCGTACCAATTGTTTACATCTTTTTACATCTTGTGCATTACAGTCGATCGAGATCTCCTGCTCCGAGGAGAGAGCGCAGTGTGGACCGTGAGGACAGGCGATCGAGAAGTCCTCGCTACAGCCCAAAGTCAAAGAACAGTCCACCTCCATCTAAGGGAAGGAAGCGCAGCCCTTCTCCTGATGGTAGCAGAAGCCCACAAGAGAGATCAAGCCCTCCAGCAAAGGATAGCAAGCCAGCTGAAAGAAATGGATCAGATTACAGCGGAAGCCCAAAGCGGAACGATAGCAGGAGCCCTATGAGCCAGGAAAGAGATGGCTCTCCAGCTGCTGGCCGGAGGTACCGCAGCCCAGAGGAGGCAAATGGCCGGAGCCCCAGCCCCAGGGATTATGCGGATGGTGATAACAACCATGCTTCTGGGGGCAGTGACTCCCCGCACGACTAAAGGTCGGTTTGGTATTTGCTTGTAGAAGTATAGAACCATGGTGACTGAGGTATTTGTCATGTGCCGCTTTAATTTGTCAGTTGCTTCTCAAGTGAGAACAGTTTTCTTCTGTTAGATGGTTTGTTTGTTGATTGTCGTTCTGGCAAGGCTCGTCAAGTTTGTTTTTGCTCAAAACAATTGAAAGCACAATTATGTTCCAGTGGGTCTAGTTTCTGTTATTTTCCGATTACTGTATACTGCTCCGGTGAGCTTATAAACTGCGTTGAAATTGGAGTACTTGCTTTTCAGTGTTGCTCTACCTTGCTATCTGGTTTGCTTATATCAGGCTACTCCGACAATCAGTTTCTCGGTAGAAAAGAGATCTGTGCATTCTTCATTGTTTTAGCCTGATGATGGAACAATGGTACATGGTGTTGCTGTTGGGTGATGTTGCTTTGCTCTCTGTTGAAGCAGAAGGTTGCTGGTAACCATTGAAGGATTGGATGTGAGGCCATCCTCCTGTAAAGCAAAAGAAGTGAGAAACATCAGAGCCGAGGATTAGAAGAAGGCTGTTGGTGCAAAAGCTCTTGGCATTGATCAAGGCAACGCACAGAGCACTCTTCACTCCTCTGTCCAAAATTGATGCCGACTCCTCAAGCTACTCACTCTTGAGCTTTATGAGAATACATATTTTCTTGAAGCCAGAAGACGATTGGCCTCCGTCACCAAGAATCATACCTACTGCTACCAAATGGTGCTCCTTTAGACTACAAAATGATAGAGCGATTCATTTTAAGCACCAAGAACGGCACAATGTCATCCACGTCCATGGAACTCCTAGATCCCGTGACAGGGTCACAGACAACAATAAGGCTGTGTTTGTTAATACCATTCTAATTAAATTCAAATTAAATTTTAATTAAACTTGAATTAAATCTAATCGATCAATTAATCGACTCCATGCAAGCCGACGGGCGCACTGGCGCTCACGGGATACTCGAGCTCGTGGGAGGAGGGAGATGGAGAGGGGAGGGAGATGCACAAGAAGAGAGAGAGAAGATAAATTTGATAAAAATTGAGAGTAAAAAAGTAATTGTACTTTAAAACTGTTAAAAAGAATCATGGGGGTAAATTTGATCAAATTAAAAAATTAAGTGGGTAATTTTAGAAAATATGGAGATGTTGTGGGTATTTTTAGAAATATGAAAGATTTGAGAGGTTTATATATCAGAATAACTCTTTTATTTTTGTTGGTAACTAAATTGTAAAAATAAATTTCTTTTCCTTTTTATTTCTATCATTTTCTTCTTAACAAAACAAAGCTCAAAGGAACCGGTAGTGTTATTAGAAAGTCTATGCTACAACTTCGAAGAGAAGAAAATCAAGTAGACGTTATTGCAAAAGATGCATGGCACTTCTAATGCAAATTGGGGGGACACTACAAATTTGAACCCCTATGGTCAAATCAAATCCAAGTCCACATCCTCACCTTGGTCACACTCTTTGTATCACGTGCGATGCAAGTGCGCAAACACGCCGGCCCCCCAGATCAAACTCATCTCTGCCATGTCATCGATCCGCGGCTACTAGAAACAAGCTCTGGCAACCGTCTAAATCTTTCAGGATCATTGGCTGATACAACTCCAGAAACCTATCCCGCGGATCGAGCCCCACCCTGGTCCCTCTATAAATACGCCTTCGCTCCTCCATCAGTCGCATTCGTTCGCCTCAGAGCCCCACATCCCCCTCAAGATTAGTTTCCTCAATTAGGGTTTCAAATCTCTAGTTCTCTCTTCTCTGTTTCGTAAAAACCTCAGTTTTTTCATTCGAGCTTCGCGATGTCGGGCCGTGGAAAGGGCGGCAAGGGATTGGGCAAGGGCGGGGCGAAGCGCCACCGCAAGGTTCTCCGCGACAACATCCAGGGCATCACCAAGCCGGCGATCCGGCGACTGGCGAGGAGAGGCGGCGTGAAGAGGATCAGCGGCCTGATCTATGAGGAGACGAGGGGAGTGCTGAAGATCTTTCTCGAGAACGTGATTCGTGACGCGGTGACGTACACGGAGCACGCGAGGAGGAAGACGGTGACGGCCATGGACGTTGTCTATGCGCTCAAGAGGCAGACTTTGTAGGAGGACTTTGTACGGGTTGTGGTTGAACTTTTCATTGTCGAAAAAGTCTTGCTGTCAAGAAATAATGCTGTGGTGAAAGTTGGGAAATTTTTGGGGTTTTTGTTTTGATATGTGCGATTTTGTTTTGTTGGCCGTGTGTATCTTTGTTCCAAAACTATGAATGAAATTTTCTTTCCTTTCTCAATTTCTCATATAATTATTCTTCTTGACGCAATTTTATTCCAATATTTTTATAAAAGAAACTCGTGTGTACTTGTATTCTTTTTATTGCCCTCGTAATCTTATGGCTGTGACCTCTCTGAAGAGTTGCAACCTACACATTTGTTTCCGGAAAAAAAAATTGCTTACTTCTTGTTGTTGTGATTTTTCGTTTAATAGTTATGTAATCTTAGGTCCGTTCAAGTGGCGTTTACTCTAGATTGCCGCTGCGACACTCCCTTGACCTTTTCCTCGCCGTCGCTCTTTGACCACAAAACAACTGCTGAGGTATAATCCTCTTAATTTAGAAGAATTTTAGAAGAATTTGAAGGTCTGACAATTGTCCGGTTGGTGGGAATGATGAATTGCATCAGTAGATTGGCCCCAAAATTGGGATGAAATTTGATAGAATAGTAGATTTGTGTCTTGTATTTAGTGAGGTTGCAGATCTGACAACCCCAATCAATTATGAATATGTTGATGTTAAAAATTGGATAGATAACAAGTTAAGAAGACTATCACTAAGTGAGTCAAGTGTGAACCAAAAAAAAAAGAAAGAAGAGGATGAATGGGAAAATATATTAGAATTAAGCCTGCAAGTAGGCGAAGCAAGAAGAATCTGACCATAATGGCAATGTCCCGATTAACAATGCAGTCCAAGATCAAGCAAAACAATTCACACAATTTCAAGTGGGTGATGGAACTTCCACACAAGAGAGTACGGTGGTCTCAAATCTTTACATGCTACAATCAAATATGATACAACCATGGGAGTATACTGCAATCACACAATCTCAAGTTGGTGATGAAACTTCTACACAAGAGAGCATGATCTCAAATCTTTACATGCTACAAACAAATATGATATAACCATAGGTAGGGGTGGCCACCGGGCGGGTCGACCCGCGTCGACCCGCCCCGACCCGTACTGTGCGACTCGTCGGAGTCGCACAGACGGGTTGACGGGTCAACTCGTACCCGCCCCGTTAAGGGGCGGGTCCAAACGGGTTGACCCGTCCCGTGGTCACGGGACGAATCCGATTCGTCCCGTGACGAATCACGGGACGAGTCGGGTCGGGGAAAATTTCCCCGACCCCCCTTCTTATTATTTTTTTTTTTAGTCCAATATTTTTTAAGAACGTTAGAGGGGAAAATTATTCTGCGCCCCCTATATTAAATTTTTTTTTGTTTTAAACCCTCAACGGCTCAAAATTGAGCCGTTGGGGGTGAAAAAAGAGGGTGCCACGTGGTGGCACCCTCTTTTTCACCCCAACGGCTCAAAAATGAGCCGTTGGCCCATTAAAAAAATAAAAAAATAAAAACCCTAACCTCTAATCCTCTATAAATACCCTCTACCCTCATTTATTTTCATCTCACATTCTCACTTCATCTCAACTCTCTCTCTTCTATTTTCATCCTCTAATTCACTCTTGTTCTCTTACAATTACAAATCTCTACCAACTTTCAGTCTAGTCTAATGGAGCCCAACTAGAGTACTGGCGGTTCCTCATCCGAAGCCGTGGTAGCTCTTCATCAACACACAATCCGTCAACTGCCGCACCTTACACCGATGTTGGCGGTAGCTCATCGTCAGCATATACCGCTTACCCACCATACAGCTATGCTCCACCAACATCCGCATTTGCTCTCTATCACAGTTCGTCAAGCTATGCATTTGACTACAGTGGTTTTGCACCATATACACATGCTGCATATGCCAGTGATAGTGGTACATGTCGGCATTCTATTTCCTTCCCTCCTCAATATTGTTGGCCCAAAGGCCTTCCACCCTAGTTTTGATGATGATTAACTCATGTAGTTATGTTTACTAATAATCTTGTATTGTTTAAGTTTCAGATCATTAACCAAGATATTAGTTGGTGATTAGCTTCAACAAGGTGTTTGGAAGCTTATCATGGTGATTCCGGTGCCAAAGCTTAAAGATCATACCTTTGCACTCGGTGGATCGCGTTTGGGAGCAAGTCTACTTGAAGATGGAAGATCGTCAAGAGACTTAGATATCCTAGTTTAGATAGTGTGTTTAGATCCATTTGTAAAGCTTAGTATAGTTGATATGCTCAAGTACACATACACACACATTTCATGATTTGGATTTTGGTTTTTGATTTGATCAAAATAGTTTATTACATGTTTTATATGTATATTAGATGTGCTCTATATACATACATGCTTATATGAACCCATTTCAAGGGGAATCAAGGGGAGTTAGTCCAGAGCCTCGCAAGGGGAATTCGGCTACACTTGTTGTATTGTATTAGTTTGTGCATAATTTGCATTAGCTTCCGTTTTTAGCGCACTTAGTTGATACCAATTGAAAAAGACACCTAGAGGGGGGGGGGTGAATAGGTGTTAGTGCTAATCTAAAACTAATTGCAAAACTAAGTGCATATCTAAGCATGTTTCATGTTTCATATTCATTGCATATTTATGTTTATTTGTTTATGCATGAGTTAAGGGGGAGCTTCTTTGAAGCTTAACTTTAATCCATGCATATATAACTCCATGAGTTTTGTCTCATCAAAAAGGGGGAGAATGTTGGCCCAGAGGCCTTCCACTCTAGTTTTGATGATGATTAACTCATGTAGTTATGTTTACTAATAATCTTGTGATTTTAGTTTCAGATCATGTGACAAGATATTAATTGGTGATTGCTTCAACAAGATGATTTTGAAGCCTTTCACATGGTGATTCCAGAGCCTGAGCATCAAGATCATACCTTGCACTCGTCGGAGTCTCGCTCGTGGATCAAGTTTTGGATCGGGTCGACTTGAAGATGAAGATCGTCAAGAAGACTTAGGTATCCATAGTTTTGTTTAGTGTGTTTAGATCCATTTGTAAAGATTAGATAGTTGATATGCTCAAGTTCACAACACACACAAGTTTTATGTTTTGGATTTTGTTTTCATGAATAGTTGATCAAAACAATTTTAATTGGTTTATGTATAGTAGTTTCATTCTATATATGCATGCTTAACTTTTAAACAAACTTATTTTGACTTTCCTATTCATGTATTGAAAAATTCAAGTTTGATAAAATATGGTTTTTGGTTTTTGGTAAAAATGATAAGACACAAAAATAGTTCAAATTGCTTGATATTTGAGTTGAAATTTTTATCACATGTTTATATATCAATGCAAAATGTTAAAATTATTTTTGGGGATTTTTATATTTTTTACAAGATTTATTAAAATATTTTTAACATGATTTTCTGACCAAAAATTGGCTGCCAGGCTTTGGCGGTCGACTGGGCAGGTCGACCGTAAGCCAGAGCCGGTCGACCGGCGTGCACAGGCCTGTGCACGTCTGGCCAGGCAATGGGCCGGTAGACCGGGCGTTCGACCGTACCAGAGAGCTTTGCTCTCTGTATCTGGGCGGTCGACCGGGTTTCCCCAACGGTCATATTTATGACCGTTGGCGGACCGGGTTTCCCCAACGGTCATATTTATGACCGTTGGCGGTCGACCGGCCGGTCGACCGCAAGCCTGTCAGGCTGACAGATCAGCCTAACAGCTAGTTTTGTATTGGGCTATAAATACCCCATCTCTTTGGGGATTTTGATAAGATTTTCAAGAGCAAAAATTCTTACTTTTCTGAAGTGTTTTTACAAGTTAAAAAGTATTTTAGTGCTTTAAAAGATTTCATCTTTATTGTTTTTCAGGGGTTTTGGAAAATCAAAGAAAATTAGGTTTTTGGGATATTGTTTTGGATTTTCATTTCTATCATCTACAAGAGATTTCTCAAGTAGTTTTTCTTTGTTATTTGATTTCCAAAAACACCTTGATATCCACTTGAGATATATCTTCTATCCTAATCTATTAGGATCTTTGTTTGTGTGAAAAGAGAAGTGTTTGAGGTTGATTAAGCCTCCAAGTTGTAAACCCTCCTTGTTTTATTTTATCCCTCTTTGGTAGAGGTTGATCGGAGTGGTATTGGTTTGTATCCCTCTTCGGTAGAGGTGATTGAGTTTGTTTGTTGGCTACGGGCCTGATCCCTCTTCGGTAGAGGTGGATTGTGGTTGTATTGCCTCGGTGGCATTGTAAGGTTGAAAGAGGAGTTCGGTACTCCTTAGTGGATTGGAAATCCTTCTCGGTGAAGGCGGGGACGTAGAGTTAAAGGCTCGAACCTTGAAACATATCTTTGTGTTTGCGTTTGATCCATTGTCTCTTAACCTCTCTCTTTACTTGTGCAAAGCATCATTCATTCATTCATATCTTCATATTGTTCATCTTTATATGCTTGGCTTGCTTGTGTGTGCCTCACTTATACTTAATCACAAGATCTTCATATAGCACCTTAACCCTTATCTAGGGGAATCAAGAGGAGTTAGTCCAGAGCCCTTCATGGGGAATTCGGCTACACTTGTTGGTTGTATTAAGTGTGTTGCAAAATAGTTTTTAGCTTCCGCATTTAGTTTCTAGATTAGCACTATCACCTATTCACTCCCTCTCTAGGTGATTTTCAAAGTCTTCTTGTAAAACTCCTTCTCCAAGCTGTCTCAATCCAAACACGATCCAATGAGCTTGACTCCATATGAATGCTAAATGCGATCTTGACGCGCGAGCTCTTAAATCTGCATGAGATAGCTCCGAAACTCCTTTGTTGAAGCTAAACACCTACTAATATCTTGATCAATAACTGAAACTATGTAAACACAAGATTATTTGTAAACTAACCTTCATAAATTAGTCATCATCAAAACTAAGGTGAAAGACCACTGGGCTACATTACACTCATATCAGCATCGTACTTCTAAACCCTCAAGAAAACAACACATTCTTATACATTTTCCTTAAACATGTTTTCTCCAACATTTTCAAATTTTTACAGCATCAATTTTTAATATTTTCAGTTGGCTTTCACGTTATCACTTTTATTTTTTTCAGTTCATTTTATCATTACTTATGCCTACACTGTGAAAATTCCCACTTTTGATAACACAAACAAAAACAAAAAGAAAAAGAAAAAGAAAAAAAGAAAAAAGTAAAACCATATAGATAGAAATTGAGGGGTAAGGGAGCAACCTTTGAGATATGGAGGGATGGCGGCAACGAGGGGCTGGGGGCGCGGCAACGAGGGGATGGTGAAGGCGATGTTGGGGGGTCGAGGAGAGAGATAGGGCTTTTCTAAGACAGAGAGAAAGAGACAAATTGGTGATATTATTCATTTTTTTGGTTGAGCCACGTGGCATGCCTCATGTGCCTCCACGTGGGATGCCATGTCTGGGGGGGGGATTGACCGGAATTCAAATTTGGAGCCAAATAGTACTATTGATTTCCAAATTCTGCCAAAATTTGCCCTAGCCCCCGCGTCGTTCTCAGCTGTGTCATTGATCAGAAGTAACCATAATAAGCTCATCCACCTATCCAAAAGACAAATGTACCACATATACTCTCTCTAAAAACCCATTTCTCAGATCGAATCCTGACCTTTCCCTCATTAATACCCCTAGCAAAGAATCCAGTCCCCAAAAAAATTCATCATGTTCTCCTTCCTCCTAAAAGAAATATCTAATTGGGTAAAAACCTGATCTTGATCTCTCTCTCTCAAATAGCTTTGTCAGGGCGAGGCAAGGGCCGCAAGGGGCTGCGCAAGGGCGGGGCGAAGCGCCACCACAAGGTTCTCCGCGATAACATCCAGGGCATCACCAAGCTAGCGATTCGACAGCTAATAAGGAGCCGCGTCAAGAGAATCAACATCCTGATCTACGAGGAGACGAGATGAGCCCTCAAGATCTATCTCCATCGAGAAAGTTGTTCGACACCACTGAACTGAGGAAGTTGCTCGACTTTAGAATATGACCTATTCTTCCAAATTAAAGGTGGATGCAGGTCTATATACTAGAAAAAAGTTACAAGGCTAAAACTATTAATTTACTTTTATCATTTCTTCAATGTTGACATCATGTATCACTAGCTCTTGATCTTCTTATATGCCAATCAGAACTCCATCGAGGAAGTTGTTCGACACTTCTAAACCAGCTTTTTATGTGTCATTTAGAACTCCAGGAAGGAAGTTGTTCAACACTTTTAAACCAGCTTCTTATGTGTCGATTTGAACTCCAGCAAGGAAGTTGTTCGACACTTCTAAACCAGTTGGGCACACCACTTTGTGCTATTCTTGAAGAGAATCATGGATGGCAATTCGATGAAGCTTTCATTTCAGGCGTTTGCTGACAAGGTCAGAATCTTGGGATGGACCCGTTGTTCAGATCTTGCCTTTGCTTATACCACCGATCAAGAAAGGCATCTCTTGGTGAAAGTTATTAATTAGGTATTGTATAAGTCGGATGAGCTAGTTCAGCCTTTTCCTCACCAATCTCTTGCTATTGACAAACGACCATCGATCGACGAAGATCTATGCTTATGTTCAAGGGAGAGAGATTACTTCCAATAGGTTGCTTGATTCCATGCTGGAAATAGAATGGTCAGGCGAAGCTGACTGGATGATCAGAGGTTTAGTGTTAACATAATTATAGGTAGTAGCCTTTAATTAGGGGTGTAATGTTAACTTGATTAAGGATAGTAATTCTTCAAGAAATTTGTCGTTGATCAGCATCATGCACGTATCGCCATCTGGATTTATGAGACAATAAGCTCCATTTGAGTAGACTGACTCTATTACAAACGATCCTTCCCATTCGAGTTAGAACTTTCATTTCATCTTATGTGTCATGACCATGGGTCGTCGGACAGTTAAGACAAAGTCATCTTTCTTGAAGATCTGTTTCCTGACTTTCTTGTTGAAGGCTTTAGAAATTTGAGCTTGATAGGACTCAATTTATTGTTGAACTTGTAGACATTTGTCATCTAAAACTTCTAACTTCTGGAGTCACAGTCGATGCTTCTCCTCGTTCGTCATCTCTGTTGTCAAAGCAATGTACAAAGATTGGATCTGAACTTCGAGTGGGAGTACAACTTTACATCCGTATTTGTTAGGGTTTTGACCATTGTGCAGTGGGCCCAAAGGCATTCACCTAGCTTCTCGTCCCAGTCATGTTGACTTTTGAGATGAACTTTTTGAGAAGTTTTTCAATAGTCTTGTTGAAAGCTTCTGTAAGTCCATTGGTAGCCGGATAATACTTCATTAAAGACACACTTTGGATTCTAAATTTGATGCAGAATCTTTGGAATGCCTGACTGACGAATTGGGGTCCCTTATCGTGGGCAATACGTCAAGGTACACTGAAGCAATATACTACGTGATACTTAATGCATTTGATCATGTCGGACGTCTTCACTTCCTTCAGAGAGATAGCTTCTGCCCATTTCAAGAAGTAATCGGTTATAGTTAGGATAAACCGATATCCTTTGGATGATGGTGGTGATGGGACCAATTACATCCATCAAGAAGCTGTTGGATGAAGATGACCTGGTGCTTGGTGGATGAAGTCACTATGGATTTGACAAGCATGATATTCTTCTGGTGCGCCTCCTCGACCTCAGCCAGAGCTTGGACCCTCAACTCCTTCTCTGACAAAAATGTCTTCGAGGCTAGCTGTGCCTGAAGAGCTTCCAACCTCGAGGTGTGGACATCGAGCTCCTGTTGTACCCGACTTTTGGTGGCCTCGAGCTTCTCCACCTTCTTCTTCTCGTTCGCAAGCTTCTGCTCATTATCGCGGATTAAGGTTTGCGCCTTAGCAATTGCAGCTCGAGCACTTGCTGTCACACCCTCCGCATTCTTGGTGACAAACTCAGATCGCTGAAGGTCGTTTGTCAGATTTTGGATGGTCTTGGAATCATCAAGACAATTAGCTTCCAAAGTTATCTGCTCCTCAATCTCCTTTCGTTCTCATTCTTTAGTCATGCGAAGGCTGTTCGGCACCTATTGAGCTTCACCGACTAGATTGGTGATTTGCGAAAAGCAAGCACTAAAATAAGAGAAGGAAGTGTGGGTTGATATTACTATTTTTGCGATTCTTCCGTAGTAGCAAAGTGGCTATACGGGTCGTATTCATAAGGAGGGAGAGCGATGGAAGCTTGATGCGACTTCAAAGTTTAAGAAGAAAGAAAGTTCTTGTTTCCAAATAAAGAATTGAAAAGTGAAAACAAGTTGTTTTTAAGAATTGTTGAAAAATGTTTTGGTTCTATGTAAAAGTGGGTTTTTCTTAATGGTAAAGGTGCATGACTAACTTTCTACTAAGTGCTCTCACTAATCCCTAACTTCTTGAAGATGTAGCCTTACGATGGATCATAGGCAAGCATAACCCTTATGCATTGGAACTATTCACGTGGAAATTGAGTGAAAGTTCTTCTAATAACTTCGCTTTACACGACAAAAACTCGAACATTCCCATATCAAGATCCATTAGAAGGCGAGAATATGGGAAGGCACGAGTGCACTAATGGTATCGGCAAACTTAAAAGGAAAGTCTCTAACTTACAACAAGCAAAGTATAAAACCCATAGATCATCAAAAAACCATTTAAATATGAAATATAAGAAGGTAAATACTTATAGGTTAGTTAGAGTTAGAACCCTGGTCTTAAGATGCCATAGCTCTCGTTTGCACAAGGCTTGTTTGACACTATTGACTCATGCGGGTTATCAATCAAGTAGTTAGAGATTAGTGGGTTAGTAGTTAGTTAGTCATGCTATGAAAAAGTTAGTTAGCCATAAAAGTAAAAGAAATAACAAAGGAAAAGAAGTGGAGAGGAAGGGAGTTACATTACAACAAGAACCAACAAAAGGAAGAAGTAAAGAGCAATGAGTTTACACTACAGCAATAAAGTAAAAGCAAATGAAAGCACAAGTAAATTGAAAGAAGAGAGAGAAGTAGTACTTGTATTAGCTTGTTACCCTTCAAATATAACACTTACACACTCTCTTTCTTTCACTATAATAGCTAAACTAAAACTAGAAAAAGCAAACTAAAGCAACTACAATTCCTAGCAACAAAACACAAAAATGCAACTTTATTCTCTGAATCTGCTCAAACTGAAGACCCCAGAGGGGTATTTATAGGCACCAGGGGAAAGGGGGCCACGTGAGCGGCACGTGGCCCAAAGCTCAGGCGCGCGCGCCCAAAGGGCCACGGAAACGCGGCCCTGCCAGGGCGGCGTGCGCTTGGCTTCGGGCAGCGCATCGCCAGACTGTCTTCTGATGCCTTAATCTTCTAGATTTGCGATTTGATACCCTGGGCTGATAAAATCTCCACCCTAAAATCAATGGCTACTTGGTAGGCTTTTAATCACCAATTAAATGGTGATTTAGGTCTTCTTCTTCATTTGCACACCATGGACCTAGGATCAAGCAAGTAAGGTTTATTAGCAAAATTTTATATGAAATAAATACGAGAATGTGATGAAAATTATGCAAAATTAGAGATTAATCACACCCCCACACTTATCTTTTTGCTCGTCCCGAGCAAAACAAAAATAAGAAAATTATTATACCACTTTCACAGGTGATGTGATTGCACTGAGCATGTGCAACAAGCCTTTAAACCTCTAGGTTTTCCCTAGAGGAGGAGTGTTGTCTCCTAAGCGTTTTCAGCGGATTGCACCCAGAAAATCCAGTAAGTAAAAAAAAGAAGTTAGTTGTTAGAAAAAATTTTGTCATGAAAAAGAACTTTCAATCTTCTAAGTAAAAATGACCGAATGATGTAAGAATTAAGTTTAACCCTCATAAGTCCTCTTATATTCTAGCCTTCATAAAGGAAGAAACTATGATTTTTCTTTAAATTTTGAAAGGATCTTGTACTTCTTACTCATTCTTTTATTTTGCTTTAGATAGATATGCATAATGTGTAAGTGTGATGTGCTTGAGATTTTTCAACTCAACTTTGAATATCTTTTAATTTTATTAATATTTACATATTATTCTTGATTGCCTGCTTCACTTATGCAACACATCAAACCGATGACTCTCAAACCAGATGGTCTTAGGGCACCAGGTGGAAAAACACCCTTCAGGACAAATATGCAAGTGGCCACGAAATCAAGATTTATTTATACATTATTGTATATAAAAATTATTTTAGCGTGAGTAATCATGCTTCTTGAGGCACAATTATCCATCATTTTTTACAGAGTTGTGTTTCAAAATCCCAAGCATGTGTGTGAAATTTATGCATATTCTGCTAAGGCCAAATAAAGGGTATGAGTTATTTTCCTTATCCCTTCTAACTTTTTAGTCAAACCAATTTTTCTTGTTTATTTAGGCAAAAATAAAGATTCATTAATAAGGTTCCCGTAATTCCTACAATCTTTTGGTATTTTTATAAAGAGTATGAAATTTCTTTTCAATTTAAAATTTTCTCTTATTTTTTATTTTATGGTAAAAAGAAAAAGAAGAAAGAAAAAGTGTTAGCACCCCCCACACCTATCTAATGCATTGTCCTCAATGAATGTATATGGAAAAGTGAATGCAATAAATAGGGTGAAGAAATGATGTTACCGTCTTCGTGGACTCAGGCCGGCCAAGTACGAATAGGCGAAAGAAATGTCAAAAAGAATGTAGAAGGGGCAAGCATATAAACAAATTTTTTATTTTATTTTATTTTATTTATTTATTTTTTTTAGTTGTTGTGGTTAGGTGTATGACGGGGCAAAAAGGGTCAGCATACTATCATCTGGAGTCATAGGTTCAGTGGTCAAGAAGGGCTTCAGTCTTTACCCATTCACTTTGAATTCCGTGTTGTTCTTAGGGTCTGCAATAAGCACAACACTGTGTGGGAAAATAGTGCGCACAATGAACGGTCCCGACTAACGAGTTTTCAGCTTCCCCGCGAAAATATGAAGCCTAGAGTTATACAGAAGAACCCTATCTCCCAGTGTAAAGTTTTTCCGGGTTATGATTTGGTCATGAAAAAGTTTAGTCCTCCTCTTGGTGATTCGGGTATTCTCATAGGCTTCATTCCGTATCTCCTCTAATTCTGAAATCTGCAGTCTCTTAAGTTCACCGGCCTTGGTCAGATCAAAGTTGAGTTGCTTAATGGCCCATAGGGCCCGGTGTTCTAACTCTACTGGCAGATGACAGGCTTTTTCAAATACGATTCTATAAGGAGACATCCTCAGAACCGTCTTAAAAGCAGTGCGATAAGCCCATAATGCATCATCAAGGTTAACCGACCAATCCTTTCGGTTTTGTCCGACAGTCTTTTCTAGAATGAGCTTGATCTGTCGGTTGGTGACTTCGACCTGCCTATTTGTCTGGGGATGATACGGAGTCGATAACTTGTGATTGATGGAATATTTTCGCATCAGAGCTTCAAAAACTCTGTTGCAGAAATGCGATCCATTATCACTAATTATCGCTCTAGGGGTGCCAAATCGGGAGAAGATATTCTCTTTGAGAAATTTGACAACCACTTTGTTGTTATTCGTCTTAGTTGGCACAACTTCTACCCACTTAGAGACATAATCTACAACAACCAAAATGAACTGGTTGTCGAAGGAATTGGGGAATGGATCCATGAAATCGATACCCCAAACATCAAAAATTTCAACTTCAAGGATCGAGTTCAGGGGCATCATATCTCTTCTTGAAATTTTCCCAATTTTCTGATAATTTGCGCATGACTTGCAAAAATGATATGAAGTTCTTGAACAAAGTGGCCCAATAGAACCCACTTTGTAAAACCTTCTCTGTACTCTTGCGGGGACCGAAGTGTCCTCCGCATGCAAGGTCATGGTAAAAGCTGAGTACACTCCTCTGTTCCTCCTCTGGTATGTACGTCTAATAATTTGGTCGGGACAATAATTAAAAAGATACGGTTCTTCCCAGAAGAAGTACCGTACTTGGGCAAAGAAGCGGTATTACTCTTGCTTTGTCCAGTCAGCAGGTAATTGTCCCGTGGCCAGGTAATTAACAATATCCGCATACCAGGGTTCCTTAAGAATGGCTAGAATGTGCTCGTCTGAGAAATTCTTGTTGATCGGAGCTTGGATGGTTGGTGCATTCGAAATTCGTGAGAGATGATCAGCGACCACATTTTCTATACCTCGTTTATCCCGAATTTCTAAGTCAAATTCTTGAAACAAAAGGATCCACCGAATCAGTCAGGCTTTTGCTTCCTTCTTGGTCATGAGGTATTTCAGAGTCGAGTGATCCATAGAAATCACCGTCTTCAAACCTAACAAGTAAGGCCGGAACTTTTCTAACGCAAGGACAACGACCAAGAATTCCTTCTTAGTTGTTGTATAGTTCTGTTAGGCGTCATTTAAGATCCTACTCGAATAGTAAATCACGTGATACCTATTATCGATGCGCTGTCCTAGAATAGCGCCAATAGCAAAATCAGATGCATCACATATGATTTCAAATGGCTGAGCCCAATTAGGAGCAGAAATAATAGGGGCAAAAATAATTTCTTGCTTAAGCTTCCCCCATGACTTGAAACATTCATCGTTGAAATTAAAGGGCACGTCCTTAGCGAGCATGTTGGTTAAAGGCCTAGTGATTTTGCTAAAATCCTTATTGAATCGTCAGTAGAACCCAGCATGCCCTAGAAAGGATCTAATATCTTTGATGCTTTTGGGTGGTGGAATCTTAGCAATCACTTCTACTTTAGCCTTATCCACTTCTATGCCTCTCCTCGAAATCTCATGGCCCAAGACAATCCCCTGTCTTACCATGAAGTGATATTTTTCCCAGTTTAGAATTAGGTTCTTCTCAATGCATCTTTGTAGCACTAACTCTAGGTGATGAAGACACTGATCAAATGAATCTCCGTAGATGGAGAATTCATCCATGAAAATCTTAAGAAAACGTTCTACCATGTCGGAGAAAAGGCTAAGTATGCACCGTTGGAATGTTGCGGGGGCATTGCACAATCCAAAGGGCATGCGTCGGTAAGCGAAGGTTCCGAATGGGCAGATGAACGTCATCTTTTCTTGGTCTTCTGCAGCAATGGGTATTTGATTGTATCCCGAGTACCCATCTAGGAAGTAGTAGTACTCATGTCCAGCCAAACGCTCAAGCATTTGGTCGATGAAGGGTAGCGGGAAGTGGTCTTTACGGGTAGCTGGATTCAACTTCCTGTAGTCTATACAAACACGAATCTTGGTAGGCAGTCGTGTTTATACCAACTCTTTTTTCTCATTTTTTACCACCGTAAAGCCAGCCTTCTTTGGGACCGCATGAACAGGGCTAACCCATTGGCTATCAGAAATGGGATAAATGATCCCATTATCTAATAGTTTCAGAATTTCAGCCTTAACTGCCTCTTGCATGAGAGGGTTAAGCCTGCGTTGTGGGTCCCTCCTAGGGGTTGCTTCATCGACTAAATGGATTATATGTTGCACTATGGCTGGACTTATTCCCTTGATGTCCTTCATCGTCCATCCAATGGCTTCCCTATATCTTTTCAGAATAGACAGTAAGCTGTCCTCTTGTTACTCAGTCAGGTGGGATGTTATGATGACTGGCAAGGTGTCCTTTCCGCCCAGGTAGGCGTACTTGAGGTGTTCAGGCAGGGCTTTTAGCTCTAGGGAAGGTGTTGCTTCATTGGAGGCAATCTCTGGGCTTTCAAGGCTATGATGAGGTATACTTGGGCTTGACGCCCAATCCCCAGCTGAATATACGATCTGGTCTAGATTAAAATCCTCAGCTTCCAGATTAAACTCTGCCTTAGTTTCTGTCTCCTTGCTTTCTTCATGCTCACTGGTCAGGTTTTCAATAGAATTGACCTTAAACGTCTGATCATTGACATCCCTAGGTTGTCTTCCAAGATTGAAGATAATGACTTCCTTCGTCATGTCTCCAAAAGTCAACCACATGGACCCGTTCCTACAGTTGATTATGGCATTGGCTGTAGCAAGGAATGGGCGCCCTAAGATGACGGGAGTTTGAGACCGAGGATTGAACATAGGTTGGGTCTCAAGCACAATGAAGTCAACGGGTTAAATGAAATCCCCGACCCAGATAAGGACGTCTGTAATTTTCCCTTCGAGATCTTCATAGATCGGTCAGTTAGCTGAATGGTGACTCGAGTTGGGCTTAGCTCGCCCAACCCAAGTTGCTAGTATACTGAGAGAGGTAGCAAGTTGATACTTGCTCCCAGGTCAAGAAGTGCTCTACTGATTTCGGTCTGTCCTATGGTGCAGGAAATGGTGGGACATCCGAGATCCTTGTATTTCACCAGAATGGGACCAGACAGAATTTCGCTTATATTGGTTGCTAAGAACAATTTCTTGGGCACATTGGTCTTTTTCTTCTTTGTACACATATCCTTAAAAAAATTTGGCGTAAGCCGGGACTTGTTGGATAGCGCCAAGAAGTGGCACATTCAATTTGACCTGGTTAAACATCTCTAGCATTTTTTCCATGTGCATATTCTTATTGTTGTTCCTAAGCCTATGGGAAAGGATGTTACAGGCTTATGAATTTGTTCAGCAGCTTTGTCCTCGTCAGATATTTGAGGAGCAGTTTGGGAGGAATTAGCAGAGGTGGAGGCTGGAGTGGGATCAGGATGGACTGGACTTTTCTGTTGGTAGACCTGATTGTCTACCTTCTTTTCAGATCGCAGTGTGTGAACAGCATTGCACTGGTTAATCGATGGATCCTGAATTTCATATGCTTGATTGGAGGTTTTTGGATTAACTAACGGTTGACTAGGCAAAGTACCCTTTGGTCTTTCACTTAGGGAGCTAGCTAACTAGCTCATTTGCATTTCCAATCTCGATATGGCCTGTAAACTATTGTTCAGAGTTTGTCCCTGATTTTGCATAAAAACGGTTTGGGACTTCATGAAAGCTTCTATTCTCTCCTCCAATTTACTGATTTTCTTTTCTATTAGAGAGCTTTGGGAGGAGGAAGATGGGGCTTGACTGGGATAAGGTGGTGGAGGAGTAGGATGGTGAAAATTGTTGGAGAAATTAGGCCTGGGAGGATTATTCAGGGCCCAGAAGAAATTTAGGTGATTCCTCCAACCGGGATTATAGGTCTGTGAGTAGGGGTTGTGAGGCGGCCGTGAGTAAGCTACGTTCAGGTGTTCCGGTGGCACTTGCTGGGCATGAAAAATGGGGCACTCTTCAAAGACATGGTTTGGTGCCTGACACTATGAACAACTCGAATTGTGAATTGGTGGTGCGTTGATCTGGTTGACACTGGCAGGCTCTTTTGTTTCCAAAGCCTCTATCCTCCTCATTAGGGTAGCAATCTTAGTCTCGGCAGCTATGGATGATTCTAGAGATAGGAGCCCTCCTCTTGAAGCTATAGATTGTGAATTCCTAGGTTTTTCTGAGGCTGGCTCCCATTGTAGGGTTTTCCCCGCTAAATCCTCAAATAAATCCCAACCCTGATTCTCATCCTTCTACAAGAACCCTCCCTGACACATCGTTTCTAACACGGTCTTCGTCTGCTAATTTAGACCATCGTAGAGAATCTAGTACTAACGCCATTTCTCCACGCCATGATGAGGGCACTGAGCTAGGAGATCTTTGAATCGCTCAAAGTATCTCCAAAATGGTTCGCTTGGTTCTTACCTAAACTGCATGATGTTCTTCATTAATGGTAGACCTGAAAAATGAGAGAGAAAATCAATAAAAACCTTATTTTTATTTACATAAAGCATGATATGGAAGTGAAAAATGATGCAAAAATGAACTCCAATCAGATAACAAGGAGGAAAACTTCACTGGTTCTAACATTACTCCCTGAGAGGGACCTTGATATGTGGCATTTTGGAAGGAGAAGTATTGGCTCACATAATTAGGGCTTTTTGGGGTGGGAAAGTTATTGTATGTGTTTTATTAGAAATGTGTGTGAACGATGGACCTTATTATAAATGCACTTGTATGTTTTGTAAGAATATAAGCATGCCAATGTAAATCTTGTTATGGAAACATTTTGAAGATAAATGAAACTAGTATTTTGTATATGGAACTTGCTTCTTTTTGTTGTCATTATATTGCCAATGATAAAACTTAGATTATTCTTTTAGGTATAGATGGACTTGACCTTTCCTCCACCTGATGCTAACTCTGAAGGCAATGTCCCATTGCACAGTACAATCGGAAGCGTCCATCCCTCGATAAATCATGAGTTTGTGGGTGATCAATCAAATGCCAACCAGAGGGTTCTAGACAGGGTGCCGGATTGGCTGGTACAATTGGCAACTGTAAATAACCCACGTAGAGCTCTAAAGCAATTTCAGAAGTTAAATCCACCAGCATTTAAAGGAGGGGCTGATCCAATACAAGCTGAAGAGTGGCTTCGCCAGACTGAGAAGATACTAGATGTCATGGAATGCACTGAGAGTCAACGAGTATCTTTACCTCTTTTATGTTTCAAGGGGAGGCAGAACGTTGGTGGGAAATGATAAAAGTGGGGCTAAAACCTTGGGAAAAGAAATCTCTTAGAACTTTCCAGTCAAAAAGTTTAATGAAAAGTACATACCAGGAGTGGTGAAGAACAAACTTGAAATGGAATTTTAAGATCTGAAACAGGATCATTTGACAGTGAGTCAGTATGAAGTCAAGTTTACTCAACTTTCATGATATGCTGAGAAGCCGGTGTCTGAAGAGGAGGATAAAACAAAAAGATTTGTGAGGGGCTTGAAGCCTGAAATCAGAAGTAAATTGATCCCATTCCAATAACAAATTTATAGCCAAGCTGTAGAGAAGGCACTAGAAGTTGAAAGAGATATGCAAGAAAGTCAGGAAGTAAGGACCAGAGAGCTGCCTTTCATAAAGCGCCCTCGGTATATTAATATACGAGCTTTGGAGCTTACCCCATGACGCCCGACAGAGGTGCTGGGTCACCCCTAATGCCCGTCCAAGGAACCAGGGTGAACTCGTGGCCCAGGAGTAGGGGTTTCCTCATGCGGCGTCACCAATATCCTCCCCATGCTCCAGCTTTGCGGGGAACATGTGGTGTCCAAGGTGTAACCAAAATCACACTGGCAGTTGCTCCATCGATAAATAATGCTTTACTTGCGGCAGACTGGGTCACATGAGGAGAGATTGTCCAACTTTACACGGACATCCAGGAGCTAGTAGGGGAACAGGTAGGCTGACCTTGGGCATCGCCCCAACAACAGGAGGACCAACAATCGCCTTTAAGCAACCTGTCAATAAGGCTCGTACAGTCATGACTCAGACATCAGTACAACAACCCAGAGCTCAAGAAAGAATGAATGCAGTAACTCAGTAGGAGGCTCGAGCATCTAACGTAGTGGTCGAAGGTACTGTTCTCATATCTGGAAATATTGCTCGAGTATTATTTTATCCCGGTGCTACCCACTCCTTTATTTCTTCATCATTTGCAACAACAATTAACAAGGAATCTGAACCTATGAGTTATCAACTAGTGGTGTCAACTTTTGTAGGCGCAAGATTGACCACTAATGTGTACTATAAAGGATGTGAAATTATTATAGGAGAAATGAAAACACAAGCAGACCTGATTAAAATAGGAAAGATGGAATATGACCTCATCCTAGGAATGGATTGGTTGTCAACATATCGTGCTCATGTAGACTATCATCAGAAGAGAATAATTTTTAAGCTAGAGGAAGCTTCAGAAAAAGTTTATGAAGGGGCGAAGAATAAAATTTGCACTCTAGTCATTTCAGCCATAAAGGCCACTACGTTATTGAGGTGAGGATGTCAAAGATTCCTAGCAACCATTATTGGTGAGGAAGACAAGATGATAAAAATTGAAAACATAGAAGTTATAAGAGAATACTCTGATGTATTTCCGGAGGATCTACCTCGCTTTCCCCCTGATAGGGAAGTAGAATTTTCCATTAATCTTCTACCAGGGACAAGTTCCATATCCAAGGCACCTTATAGAATGTCGCCCGCAGAAATGAAAGAATTGAAGGACCAACTGCAAGAGTTACTAAGTCTCAGATTGATTCGGCCGAGTGTATCACCTTGGGGTGCTCACGTGCTATTTGTAAAGAAGGATGGAAGCATGAGATTGTGCATAGATTATCGTGAACTGAACAAAGTCACTATCAAAAATTGATATCCACTGCCGAGAATTAATGACTTTTTTGACCAACTTCAGGGTGCCAGCATATTCTCCAAGATAGATCTAAAGATCGGGATATCATCAATTAAAGATAAACTGGAAGATGTTTCCAAGACGGCTTTTCGGACCAGACATGGCCACTATGAGTTTTTAGTGATGCCGTTTGGTTTGACCAATGCCCCAGCAGCATTTATGGACTTGATGAATAGGATCTTTCAGCTATACCTAGATCAATTCGTGGCGGTGTTTATTGATGACATACTAATTTACTCAAGAAGCACAGAAGAACATGAAAGACAATTAAGGATAAAATTACAACTATTGAGAGAGAATAACTCTATGCAAAACTTAAGAAGTGTGAGTTCTGGCTAAAAAAGTTGGATTCCTGAGTCACATCATAGATAAGAAAGGAATATCAGTAGATCCTGCGAAGATCGAGGCGATTAAGGAGTGGCCTCAACCTACCAATGTCACGGAAGTGCGAAGCTTCCTAGGATTGGCTGGGTATTATCAGAGGTTTGTAGAAGGATTATCCAGAATAGCGGCATCCTTATCACAGTTAACCAAGAAAGGCCTCAAATTCTATTGGGGAGATAGTTAGGAGAGAAGTTTTCAAGAATTAAAGGATAAACTAACATCGGCTCCAATCTTAGCCATGCCCACTGGGACTGAAGGTTATGTTGTATACAGTGATGCGTCGAAGTCGGGACTGGGGTGTGTATTAATGCAACATGGGAGAGTAATTGCATATGCTTCTAGACAACTAAGGAACCATGAGAGGAATTACCCAACCCATGATCTCGAGCTAGCTGCAGTCATCTTTGCCTTAAAAATATGGCGACACTACCTTTATGGGGTCTCATGTGATATATATACAGATCATAAGAGCCTAAAATACATCTTTACCCAAAAGGAATTGAATATGCGTCAAAGAAGATGGTTGGAATTAATGAAAGACTATGATTTGACCATTCATTATCACCCGGGAAGGCCAATGTGGTGGCAGATGCTCTTAGTAGGAAGTTTGGAGGATCCTTAGCAGTATTGTTAATCTAGCAGACTGGTCTGTTAAAAAAGATAGAGAAGATGCAACTAGAGATTCTAATAAAAGAACTGTGGCGCCCCGAGCCGGCGGGTACGGGAACGCCACTGCGACGTATATACGCAGGTCGGAAATACCCTCACGTATATACGCTAAGCTTCAGTACAGGCAAGAATCAGAGGCGGAAGCACAGTGATAACATACATTCCAACAGAAATAGCGCAAGTACATGGTTATCATAAAGAATAATACGACATGACATGAATGTTACATCACCAGAAAATACAAAAGTACATACTACATGAAGAGATATACAAAAACAGCGAGGTGCTCACGAGTAGCAAGAGGGCCTCGGGAGCCAAATAGGAGAGGTACTAGGAGGAAGCGCTAAGACGACGACCAAACTTCTGCTACACTCTGACCACCACGGGAGCATCCGCTGCGCACTCTGATCAGCTCCAGTCAAGCCACCAAGGTCCAGACTCTAGGATCTGGACATGAGAATCCAGGGTTGTTAGCAACCCCAGTGAGTACATACAATAAAGCCAGGTGGCGTGCATCTCAGGTACATGTGTACAAGAAACGTGTACCGTGAATATAAGCATATAAGAACATGAAATAAGACAGTGAGTAAAGTAACTACCGGAAGTCAGTTATATAAGCTCTCATTACCGATCAGTGAGATTAGTACGTCGAAGGAATAATCCAAATAAGGAAACCCTCATATATATATATACCCTTTACATCACGTCACTGTAATCCGAGTTATATAACCTGAATTTTTCTACACAACAATATAATAATGAAACAATATGGAAGCAATCAAATAATCCAACAAGATAGCACAAGTATAAGTGGTGGGCAGTATAAACTAAGGGTATAGCTAGCCATATATCAGGAGCATGTTATTATTAATTATTAAGACTCATCTGATTTGTATACATCGGTATGTGTCCCATCCCACATACCTCAGCATACAGACTGAGGAGTAAGTTATTGGAAACTGATGAAGATCGACGAACCATGCTTAGAATGGGTCCCGTACATGCCCAGGACAACGGTCAAGGAGTATCCGGTACTGAGCCGGAACGTACCGCTAGGTACCGGGACTTATTGTACGCCCGAACAGGAATAGGATGTCACCGCTCCCACAGGAATAGGCCCAAGGGCTTATGGTACAACCGGCAGGCAAGGGAGTAGGGGTGCCAGTACACCTCACGGAAACGCCTGGTGGCCTCCAGGTTGAATCCAAGTATATGGCCGCGTGACACTATAAGACCATCATAAACATGGAGACTATATCGGTACTCATCAGTTTCCCCCATCCCGGCGTAAGTTGTATAATTATTATAATTGGTCCGGTGATAATGTCCACAGAATATTCATAGTAATCTAATATTCATGATTATCCCATTACGGGGATCAACAGGAGTATAGTATCAGGAGTAATGTCAGGAGCCTCCCTATTTCAGGGGGTCAAGTATACAGGAGTACCGGAGTACCAAATATCTGGTAATAATATAATAGTCATTCCAAGTCCCCGTAACAGTGATAGTCATGAATATGTCATATAATCAGGTATCAGGGGTGGTAGTGTCCGGTCAAGAGTCATGATGTCAGGTCCAGGTATTTGTACCACATGAAAGCATATTATATACCGTGTGTCAGAAGCAGGCGTCAAGTATGACATATCAAGTATTGGTGTCTAACATCAAGTGATAAATGTAGCATGACAAGTACTGGGGTCAGGTATCACATGTCAAATATAGCATGGCAAGTATCAGTATCAGGTGTCACATATCACATATAGCATGGCAAGTATTAGTGTCAAATATAGCATGACAAATATCGGCGTCAAATACCGAGTGCCGGTGTACATACCAAGTGCCGGTGTCAAAAATCATATATCTAGTGTAACATGTCAGGTGTCGGTGTAATTACCGTATTTTGGTGTCATAAATCGTATGTCAAGCATAACATGTCCAGGGTCGGGTAAACACCGAGTGCAACATAATATATTAACTCGCATAGCATGATATCATGTATTAAATTTACGGTAACAAGTGCTAAGCATGCTAACATATCCATATATCAATTCCATGCTTAAAATACAAGAGTATTTATTTTAAGTGTATTAAAAGTGCTCGCAAAATGATAAATTAGATGCATGTTAAAAAGAACTGTACTCGCCTGAAACCGGGGTAAAATACCGGTTAAAATCCGGGGAATCAGCGAACCGTTCGAGTAAACCTCTAGCCCACAAGGTTATATATATTAATATATATTTAAAAATATTTATATAAATATTAGAGAGGGAATGAAAGAGGAGAGAGAGAGGAGAGAGAAAATATGGTATATTTAGAAATGAATTAGGATTTAAAGGAGAGGGGTATTGGGTGTAAATATAGGGAGGTAGTTTGAGGGAATGGTGGGGGGTATTTTTGGAAAAGAGAGAAAAGTATGTTTTATTTAGGGAAGAAAGAGAAAGAAATGAAAACAAAGAAGGAAAGAAAGAAAGAAGAAAGAAAGGAAAGGAAAGGAGGAGGGACGTGGGTGGCCGGCCCCGGCCGGCCTCCGCCGGTGGCCCTGGGGCGGCGACGCCGCTGCCGGGGAGCCCTGCGCGCGCGCGCCTCCGGGGAGGAGAGGAGGGGTTGGGTTTTTTGGTTGTGTGTTTGGTGGAGAAGGTGGTAGTTGGTGATGGTGGTGGTTGTGGTGGTGGTGGTGATGTTTGGTGGTGTGGGGAGTTGGAGAAGGAGGAGGAGATGGTGATGGGTTAGTTGGAGTGGAGGAATTTGTGAAGGAGGTGGTGAATTTTGGAGAAGATGGAGTTTGTATGGTGATGGGTTTTGGGTGGAATTGAAGAGAAGGAGGGGAATTTGGGATTGATGGAAGTGGAGAAGGGGAAAGAGGAGGTGGGGGGGGTGCGGCGGCGGTGGCTAGGACGGCGCCGGAGGTGGCGGTGGTGATGGTGGAGGGGCGGTGGAGAGTTGGGTTGAAGGTGAAGTGGGTTTGGGTTTAAGTGTTGGAGGGGATGAATTGGAATGAAAAGAAAAGGAAGGGAGGAGGAGTTTAAAGGAGAAGAAAATTGGAAGAAAAAATGATGAATGGGGGGATGGCTTTCTCACCATCATTCCCTGCTCCCTGCTGCCGCTGCTGTGGTTGCGTTGGCGTGGGAGAAGAGGTGGAGTGGAGGAGAAGAAAAGAAAAGAAGAAAAAGAAGGAAAATGAAAAGAAAATGGAAAAATTAAAAAGAAATGAAAAGAAATAGTAAAAAAATTATAAATAAATATTTTATTAAATAATAAAATTAATAGAATTTCTGGGAGTAATAAGTAGAGGAGTTGAGAAGGAAAAGCAAGAAAAGGAAAGAACGACAAATTATATTATTATTTTAATAAGGTGAAAATTCGACTATTTCAGAATCATTCCGAAAAATTCTCAAAAATAGAAAATATTATTCTAAGATGCTTAGTGAAATCGGATTCAAAAAATATAATGTAGTTTTCAAATTAAAAATTCTGAAATCTTCCGGCGATACCGGCCGACATCAGAATCGGTCAAATTTTGATAAATTTAGAAAAATCTCAAAAAATGTTTTAAATAGAAAATGATATTCTAAGATGTACTGCTAAAGCTATTTTTGAAAATTCGATCCCATTTGAAAACTAAAAATCTAGAAATCAGTCAGCGATGCCGACTGACACCGGTTTTGGAGATTTTACAGAAAAATTTCGAAAAATTTCAGAAAATCATGAAAAATTTAAAATATTAGAAAACAGTCTCTGAAACTGAAATCGGTCAAATTGGACTACCAGAAAGTCAAATTGGGCTACTGGCTGGTATCGGGTTCCCGCTCCGGGTCAGGGCTTACTCTCGGTCTGAGAATCCAGATCCGATACTCAAGAATATAAGTAATCACAACTCAAAAAATACATACAGGAAGAAAATTGAGTAATATAATTGAAAAAAAAATTGAGATACGTATTAGGGTGCGTATCCCGGGAACGGGGTGCTACAATCTACCCACCTAACAAAAATTTCGTCCTCGAAATTTCTATAAGGAGGGAGATGAACATGGAAGAGATTACAATGATGAAGATAACATGATAACTTGAAAAGGATAAGAGAGATTACAATCTCAGGACACAAAAGATTGGGGAATAGCGGTCACAGAGACATCATCAAGGCTCCTGATCTGGGCACTGAGTTCCTTGTCCTTCTGTTACCACAACTGACGCCTCGGCTTCTCCCGCTGACAAATAGTAAGCCTGGCCTCTCCCACGGTCAGCTCCAACTCTTGCTCCTCGCTGCTGGGGAGGGAGTGTAGCTCTCCTGCCAACTGGCTCAGGGTTCCTTCTCGGCGGTGGTGCTGGAAGTGCTAGAGGTGCTGGGGTAGCATTCCACGTCCTCTTGAACGGACAAACACCTAATGAATGATCACTAGATCCACATGCCAAACATAGCCCATTCGCCCTTCGGCAATTGCTCTGGATGTGTCCGGGCATCAGACAATATCCGCATATGGCCTGCTGAGGGGGAGGTCGGAATGGTCGCCTGACAATCGGGCCATCGCTGGGTCTGGTCGGTTCTTCTTCATCCATCAACTGAAAGGATCTCTTCACTAACTTCTTTTGCATCTGGTGCTTGTCCTTCTTCTCCAGTCCCTGTTCTACCTCACGGGCAATAGAGAGAACCTGAGAGTACGTCTTAAGCTGTTGAGGGATAAGGAATATCTGGATGTCCATCTTCAGTCCTTGTTGAAATCTGCTGGCCCGCTTCTCCTCATCGCTCACCATGTAAGATGCAAATCGACTGAGTCTCAGAAATTCAGCAGCGTACTCATCCACAGTTCGGTTCAACTGCTGCAACCTGATGAACTGCTCCTCCATCTCTTTCTGAGCTGTTGCGGGGAAGAACCTTTCATAGAAACCCTTCGAGAACTGATTCCAAGTAATAGGCCTCTCCAATCTCGCTTCTTCTGCCAACCACCAGGTTCTAGCCACATCCTTCAGCTGGATCTTGACCACTTCTACCTGATTCTCATCAGGAATCCGGGCTGCCTTCAGAAGATCTGTAGTGTCAATCAGCCACTGCTCGGCGTCCAACGACTTCTCTGTACCCGAAAATGTAGCCGGCTGCAGTCTCCTAAAATCGGATACATTACCAGGCCTCTGCTCTCTAGGTGCTGTCAATAATGCTTGCCTCAGGAGCTCTGTCTGCTGATGCTGACCCTCCATCATGCCATGCAGTACCCTCATCATATTGTCGCCATCTCCATTAGAACTGTCGCGAGAAGTGCCACCACCGTTACGGGTTCTCCGTCCTTCCATATCTGAGTTGGTTGGAGGGATGATAGGAAGAAACTGAAAGGACAAGATAGAAGGGTCTCAGGATCCAAGAAAAAAATTGCAAGGAAGGAATAGATAACACCGTACTTGCGATTGGAATGTATATTCAAGACTCATGCTTTCCAGCTGCAGATTAATATATCATTAATCTGCCAACTGGTTGTACTGAGGATGTCAGAACCTAGGCTCTGATACCAACCTGTGGCGCCCCGAGCTGGCGGGTACGGGGACGCCACTGCGACGTATATACGCAGGTCAGAAATACCCTCACGTATATACGCTAAGCTTCAGTACAGGCAAGAATCAGAGGCGGAAGCATAGTGGTAACATACATTCCAACAGAAATAGCGCAAGTACATGGTTATCATAAAGAATAATACGACATGACATGAATGTTACATCACCAGAAAATACAAAAGTACATACTACATGAAGAGATATACAAAAACAGCGAGGTGCTCACGAGTAGCAAGAGGGCCTCGGGAGCCAAATAGGAGAGGTACTGGGAGGAAGCGCTATGACGACGACCAAACTTCTGCTACACTCTGACCACCACGGGAGGATCCGCTGCGCACTCTGATCAGCTCCAGTCAAGCCACCAAGGTCCAGACTCCAGGATTTGGACATGAGAATTCAGGGTTGTTAGCAACCCCAGCGAGTACATACAATAAAGCCAGGTGGCGTGCATCTCAGGTACATGTGTACAAGAAACGTGTACCGTGAATATAAGCATATAAGAACATGAAATAAGATAGTGAGTAAAGTAACTACCGGAAGTCAGTTATATAAGCTCTCATTACCGATCAGTGAGATTAGTACGTCGAAGGAATAATTCAAATAAGGAAACCCTCATATATATATACCCTTTACATCACGTCACTGTAATCTGACTTTATATAACCTGAATTTTTCTACACAACAATATAATAATGAAATAATATGGAAGCAATCAAATAATCCAACAAGATAGCACAAGTATAAGTGGTGGGCAGTATAAACCAAGGGTATAGCTAGCCATATATCAGGAGCATGCTATTATTAATTATTAAGACTTATCTAATTTGTATACATCGGTATGTGTCCCATCCCACATACCTCAGCATACAGACCGAGGAGTAAGTTATTAGAAACTGATGAAGATCGATGAACCATGCTTAGAATGGGTCCCGTACATGCCCGGGACAACGGTCAAGGAGTATCCGGTACTGAGCCGGAACGTACCGCTAGGTACCGGGACTTATTGTATGCCCGAACAGGAATAGGATGTCACCGCTCCCACAGGAATAGGCCCAGGGGCTTATGGTACAACCGGCAGGCAAGGGAGTAGGGGTGCCAGTACACCCCACGGAAATGCCTGGTGGCCTCCAGGTCGAATCCAAGTATATGGCCGCGCGACACTATAAGACCATCATAAACATGGAGACTATATCGGTACTCATCAGTTTCCTCCATCCCGGTGTAAGTTGTCTAATTATTATAATTGGTCCGGTGATAATGTCCACAGAATATTTATAGTAATCCCATATTCATGATTATCCTATTACGGGGATCAACAGGAGTATAGTATCAGGAGTAATGTCAGGAGCCTCCCTATTTCAGGGGGTCAAGTATACAGGAGTACCGGAGTTCAGGAGTACCAAATATCTGGTAATAATATAATAGTCATTCCAAGTCCCCGTAACAGTGATAGTCATGAATATGTCATATAATCAGGTATCAGGGGTGGTAGTGTCGGTCAAGAGTCATGATGTCAGGTCCAGGTATTTGTACCACATGAAAGCATATTATATACCGTGTGTCAGAAGCAGGCGTCAAGTATGACATATCAAGTATTGGTGTCTAACATCAAGTGATAAATGTAGCATGACAAGTACCGGGGTCAGGTATCACATGTCAAATATAGCATGGCAAGTATCAGTATCAGGTGTCACATATCACATATAGCATGGCAAGTATTAGTGTCAAATATAGCATGACAAATATCGGCGTCAAATACCGAGTGCCGGTGTACATACCAAGTGCCGGTGTCAAAAATCATATATCTAGTGTAACATGTCAGGTGTCGGTGTAATTACCGTATTTTGGTGTCATAAATCGTATGTCAAGCATAACATGTCCAGGGTCGGGTAAACACCGAGTGCAACATAATATATTAACTCGCATAGCATGATATCATGTATTAAATTTACGGTAACAAGTGCTAAGCATGCTAACATATCCATATATCAATTCCATGCTTAAAATACAAGAGTATTTATTTTTAAGTGTATTAAAGTGCTCGCAAAATGATAAATTAGATGCATGTTAAAAAGAACTGTACTCGCCTGAAACCGGGGTAAAATACCGGTTAAAATCCGGGGAATCAGCGAACCGTTATAGTAAACCTCTAGCCCACAAGGTTATATATATTAATATATATATTTAAAAATATTTATATAAATATTAGAGAGGAAATGAAAGAGGAGAGAGAGAGAGGAGAGAGAAAATATGGTATATTTAGAAATGAATTAGGATTTAAAGGAGAGGGGTATTGGGTGTAAATATAGGGAGGTAGTTTGAGGGAATGGTGGGGGGTATTTTTGGAAAAGAGAGAAAAGTATGTTTTATTTAGGGAAGAAAGAGAAAGAAATGAAAACAAAGAAGGAAAGAAAGAAAGAAGAAATAAAGGAAAGGAAAGGAGGAGGGAGGTGGGCGGCCGGCGGCCCTGGGGCGGCGGCGCCGCCGCCGGGGAGCCCTGCGCGCTCGCGCCTTCGGGAGGAGAGGAGGGGTTGGGTTTTTTGGTTGTTGTGTTTGGTGGAAAAGGTGGTAGTTGGTGGTGGTGGTGGTTGTGGTGGTGGTGGTGATGTTTGGTGGTGTTGGGGAGTTGGAGAAGGAGGAGGAGATGGTGATGGGTTAGTTGGAGTGGAGGAATCTGTGAAGGAGGTGGTGAATTTTGGAGAAGATGGAGTTGTATGGTGATGGGTTTGGGTGGAATTGAAGAGAAGGAGGTGGAATTTGGGATTGATGGAAGTGGAGAAGGGGAAAGAGGAGGTGGGGGGTGCGGCGGCGGTGGCTAGGGTGGCGCCGGACTTGGCGGTGGTGATGGTGGAGCGGCGGTGGAGAGTTGGGTTGAAGATTAAGTGGGTTTGGGTTTAAGTGTTGGAGGGGATGAATTGAAATGAAAAGAAAAGGAAGGGAGGAGGAGTTTAAAGGAGAAGAAAATTGGAAGAAAAAATGATGAATGGGGGATGGCTTTCTCACCATCATTCCCTGCTCCCTGCTGCCGCTGCTGTGGTTGCGTTGGCGTGGGAGAAGAGGTGGAGTGGAGGAGAAGAAAAGAAAAGAAGAAAAAGAAGGAAAATGAAAAGAAAATGGAAAAATTAAAAAGAAATGAAAAGAAATAGTAAAAAAATTATAAATAAATATTTTATTAAATAATAAAATTAATAGAATTTCTGGGAGTAATAAGTAGAGGAGTTGAGAAGGAAAAGCAAGAAAAGGAAAGAACGACAAATTATATTATTATTTTAATAAGGCGAAAATTTGACTGTTTCAGAATCATTCCAAAAAATTCTCAAAAATAGAAAATATTATTCTAAGATGCTTGGTGAAATCGGATTAAAAAAATATAATGTATTTTTCAAATTAAAAAACCTAAAATCTTCTGGCGATAGCGGCCGACACCAGAATCGGTCAAATTTTGATAAATTTAGAAAAATCTCAAAAAATGTTTTTAAATAGAAAATAATATTCTAAGATGTATTGCGAAAACTATTTTTGAAAATTTGATCCCATTTGAAAACTAAAAATCTAGAAATCAGTCTGCGATGCCGATTGACACCGGTTTTGGAGAATTTATAGAAAAATTTCGAAAAATTTCAGAAAATCATGAAAAATCTAAAATATTAGAAAACAGTCTCTGAAACTGAAATCGGTCAAATTGGACTACCAGAAAGTCAAATTGGGCTACTGGCTGGTATCGGGTTCCCGCTCCGGGTCAGGGCTTACTCTCGGTCTGAGAATCCAGATCCGATACTCAAGAATATAAGTAATCACAACTCAAAAGTACATACAGGAAGAAAATTGAGTAATATAATTGAAAAAAAATTTGAGATACGTATTAGGGTGCGTATCCCGGGAACGGGGTGCTGCAAGAACCCAGGTGGGGGATGGGTTAGGTAAATCAAGTCAGTATTGATTTCGACCTCCATGAAGAAATCAAAGAAGCACAACTAAAAGATGATCAGGTAACTAAGATATAGAAAGGGTGCAAAGAGGTGAAACTCAAGATTTTACCATTGTTAGAGACTTGCTGAGAAGGGGGAGCTGAATATATATACCTCTAGATTTTATGTTCAAGGAGTGAATTATGACTGAAGCTCATTGCACCCCTTATATCGCACATCCTGAAACAACTAAGATGTATCAGGATTTACGAACAAACTTTTGGTGGGAAGGAATGAAGAAGGATATAGCTTAATTTTTACAGAGATGTCTGATATGCCAACAAGTCAAGGCTGAACACAAGAAGCCTCCGAGACTCCTCATACCCTTGCAAATCCCTGAATGGAAGTGGAGCAATATTCCTATGGATTTTGTGACAGGGCTCCCTAGATCCCTTCTAGGATATGATGCCATATGGGTGATAGTCGACCGACTCACAAAGTCCGCTCATTTCCTACCCATTCGAGTAAACTATTTGATGGATAGGTTAGCCCAAATCTACCTCTGAGAGATAATCAGGAGTCATGGAGTACCTGAGACAATTGTGTCAGATCGAGACTCTCGGTTCCAGTCAAGGCTCTGGGTCAGTCTATCTCAAGCTTTGGGCACTAAACTGCATCCAAGTACAGCGGCGCATTCACAAGCTGACGGGCAATCAGAAAGAACTATACAAATATTAGAAGATATGTTGAGGGCATGCGTATTGGATTTTAGAGGCAATTAGGAAAATACCTACCACTAGTAGAGTTTGCATATAACAATAGTCACTAGTCAACTATAGGGATGCCGCCATTTGAAGCTTTGTATGGTAGGAAATGTAGATCTCCAATTTGTTTTGGAAGAGATGGGAGACCGGAGATTGTTCGGAACCGATTTAGTTCAAGAAACAACAGAGAAAATTCAAATAATAAGAAAGAGAATGAAGGCGGCCCAAAGCAGACAGAAGTCATACGCAGATCGGCGTCGGAGACCCTTGGAGTTTGCAGAAGGTGACAAAGTTTTTCTTAGAATATCTCCAATGAAAGGAGTGATACGCATAGGCAAACGAAATAAGTTGGATCTCCGTTTTATCAGACCTTTTGAAATATTGGAAAGAATTGGACCACTGGCCTACCGGTTAGCCCTGCCACCAGAAATTGAGAAAATACATAACGTATTTCATGTGTCGCAGTTAAGGAAATACATACCGGATCCCAGTCATGTCCTCAGTTACTCACACTACAACTCCAAGAGGACTTGTCATATACGGTGGAGCCAATATAAGTTCTAAATCGTAAGGAGAAACAATTATGGAACAAAATGATTCCTTTGGTAAAGGTATTGTGAAGGAGCCAGGAGATCGAAGAAACTACCTGGGAACCAGAGGAGGAAATGAGAAAAACCTACCCACAGCTTTTTCAAGGTACGTTAAGTTTCGGGGTCGAAGCTCCCTTAAGGGGGGTAGAAATGTAACAACCGATTTCTAACTTATATATTTTCATCTCCTAATTATCTGGATCATCGGTTGATCATCGGTTGAAGGGATTTATTTTGAATTTTTTTCTTTATCCTCAAAATACTAATAACAATATCAAATTTTAAATTTTGTTATGAATGAATTACTTTCCTAATGGAAATATGGTAAATAGGGAGTACATGGAAATTTGTGTATGGTGTACCTAATGCTAGTATAAATAAGGGTATGTCACATAAATATTTTAAAAAATCATGAATTACTTACTTAAAATCTAGTGTATACTAATAATAATACATGAAGATGGTGGAATGGTGTAGGTGTGCATGTAGGGGAGATCTAGGGTTAGGATCTTCTTGATGGAAACATGGACAAGTGGCAACTTGAGGGGGGTCCTCACCTTGTAATTTACACTAATAAAAGAACTTTATACCCATTTTGCCCTCCCCATCTCCTACGTTCAGATCTGAGAAAATTTTCCTTCTCTGTATCTTCTTCTTCTAAACCCTAGATCCCTCAGACCTCTCTCTTATTCTCCACTCTAACTCTCTCCCCTCCTTCTTTGCATCCCCGGCCGGAGCCAGGGGGACGAAGCACTCAGCCGCGAGCAGCCCAAGCGCAGCCCGAACGCAACCGTGCGCAGCAGCAGCGCGTGTGCGTGCGCTGCTGGCCAGGCCGCACGCGCGACCTGGAAGGGGGGCGCGCATAGGCCGGAGGAGGAGGATAGGTGTAGGTTTGGTTTTGATTTTCAAGTGTGGAGCAAGCCCTAGATCTGAATTTTGGGTTCCAAAACTCCAAATTTCAGAGGTTATCTCGAACTGAAAGTGACCAAGGTAATTATCTATGTCTCCTCTTATTGTTGATTGTATATGTGATCTAAAATCCCCTATGTTTCATTTGCTAGGGTTGTTGGGTGGGGAGTACGATCAACAGAGACTAAGGAAGAGATTAATCTACAAGTGAGTAGACTACTACACTCACTAGTTTTTCTTTTAGACATGGATTAAATTCAAGTACCTAATGTATGAAAGATATGAAGGATTGAGGAAAATTTGGGAACGATGTCACGTAGTATTAGAGTAAGCTAGTCATCATGGGATTAGCGTCATGTTCCTTCCCTCTTTTTCCTAGATGGTTATGTTAAAAGATTCACATGGTAGATGCTAGTGATAATTAGATCTACATAATCTTTCATGGTAACATACACGGAACACATATCTAGAGGTGGTTAATTCTTAAGTATTTTCCAATATGGACCTTGTAGAGAGCATAAATATGTATTGTTAGTACACTACACCTAATGTATGCGAAATCCTTACTTATTATACATGGGTAAGAAGAAAGTAAAAGTGGAACCCTTATACAAGAAAAAGGCATGGGTCTTTATAAATCATAAGGCTTATACATGTTCACACGTGTTGTAATTAATAAGAATTATTGTGTTTAATTTTATCCAATACATATATCATGTGCCAAATAGTATGATGATTGTGTGATTTATACTTGGCATGTTTGCTTGGAGGAAGGGGCCGGGTGGGAGCCGGTAGGAGGGGGAAGATGGTGGTTATCTTTCATTATATGTATATGTAATTATAAGGAGGAAGGGGCCGGGCGGGAGCCGGTAGGAGGGGGGAAGACGGTGGTCATGTGTCATTTATATACATATACATATACATACATACATACATACATATATATGTGTGTGTGTGTGTGTGTGTGTGTGTACACACACACATGTATATATCTATATGCTATATATATGATCTTTGTTTGTATTTATAAGGAGGAAGGAGACGGGTGGGAGCCGGTAGGTGGGGGAAGACGGGGAATTTGAACTTTATGCTTATGAGTGATGAATGTATGTGCCCATTAATAAAGGATATAATGTATTGTCTGAATGTGATATTATTTAATAAAGGAATTAGGCGAGTAAAAGCATATACGTAGGAATATACGTGTAGGAAATTAATTGATGAATTTGCTCTCGTTATGTACTCGAAAAGAATCTTTTGAGTAAATAAAAGAAAGTTTGGTAGTTGAGACTTTTAGCTAATAAATTGTATAAGAATATGGGGTGGATAGGAGAGGGTCACATGGTAGGGGTAGCAGTCATTATGTTCATGTAAGACCTCCTCGGACCCCTCAAGGTATGAATGTGATAAAATTTCATCTTACCAGTTTCTAGTTGCTTGTGTAGTTTACTCACTGAGCCGTTGAGCTCATTCCTTTTTTTCTTCCCACCCATTTCAGGTTTGGATAAAGGAAAGGGACTGCTTTAGCTCGGAGGATTTAGTAATGGGCTGAATGACATACTATTCATACTGTTTTTGTTAACTCTCTACATATGTATGCTTTTCTTTAAGTACTTTTCCAGCTTGTATGTTAAGACACAACTATTGTCTCTAACTCGTCCTTTGTAATATTTTGAGACTAAGGACTTATGATACATGGGATGTTTTGAGAACTAAGACTGGTGATCGTACTTAGTAATGATGTGTTGAAGATCAAATATCCTTGATGTATATGTCATTAAGACATATTTTGGAAAAATGTTGTGGAAACATACATTGAGAATGTAATATTTTGGGGATGAGATATATTTATACCTCGTGATAAGTAGGCCGTGTGGACCGAAATTCTTATGGGAATAAGTAGGCCGTGGAGCCGAAATTAATGTTCTATGTCATATAGAAATGTGAAACTTTAGGGGAGATGCTGTCGAATTTTTCTGAGATAAAGAATGAAGATTTGGGATAATTGGGAGTTATCAGACTAATCTCGTCTATCAGAAACCAGGACCATTACAGAAGGTGTGGAGATAGTATCTATTGCGATGGGGCCAAGGCCGCTTGGGGGAGAATTTTCCCAACGGTGGCAACATATTTACCTTTGGAGGTAGTTTCTTCTCGGTGGTTGACTGTTTTTTCCGGGCCATGGCTTGTTGGTGAGACTTTTGATGAGAGTTTAGGTAGGGGAGAAATCTGAGCATTGAGACTCAACTCTTAATGAAAGTAATAAAAATATAAAAGAAAATTTCCAGGGGGATTTAACTACACTTCAATCTGTAACAAGGATTAAGGAAGAGCAAAAATACAATGCGAAGACACAAATATTTACGTAAAAACCCAATTTGGGAAAAAGCACGGGGAGGAGAGAGAGAATTCACTATTTTCATGAGGTTACAGTGAACTTAGCAGCGCCAAAAACTCTGACGTAATCTTTGAATACAATGAAATAGTGATCTAGGGTGGTCTCTTCTCTCTATTGGAAGGGAAGTCTTCTTTATGAGGATTTTTGGTTGTCCCCTCCTCCCCTCTTCTTTCAGTGTATATATACCCAGGGGGCAGTGCGGGTCATGTTGATTTCAATAACTGCATGATCTGCACATTTTGATTCTTCTGTAACATCTTGGATTCTATCCTTGATGGCGAGAGCGATTTCTACTACCTTCTGTAACAGTCCGCATTATAGTAGGGTCATTGCAACGTTTGAAACGTGTGGTGATCTGGCGGTCTAACGGACTCCATGAATGTAAGCGGATATCAATGAGGTCTGTTACTGTGGCCGTCTTACTCGGGATGGGAAGGATTGATCTTGCAATGGTGACGCTCTCGAAAGGAGGAGCGTCCTCGGGACAGCAGATTCCTTAGAAGGATGAGTGTCCTTGGGACGGTTGACTCTTCGGAAGGAGGAATGTCTGGAACGATTGAGCGATATTCCCAAGAAGAAGCTTTGCTTGGCATACTCTCTTATTTGTCTTCGGGAGTTTCTGATGAGGAGGGACATGTGTCCTTATCATGGTATAAGTCAGAAATTGACCACTAAAATGCTGATGCGGATGAGGTTGGAGCTAAAAAAAAATGCACACCTGAGTTTTTTCCCAATTACATTGAAAACTAGGGGGCTGGAGCGAATTATTTCAAAATATAATTTGATAATCTACTCCTTAGGCCTCTCGAGTTTCAATTCAGACCGAAAGGGTAGCATATGTTTGTAAACAAAAATTATTGAGAATTAAATGTAAATGTTTATACTAATTTTTGTTAAATAGCTTTAAAAAAAATTAAGAGATTTGCCTGCAATCATGAAAATTAATAACTCTTGCTCTTGTGTTGCAACGCTAAGCGGTTGTTTGTTTTTCACTTTTGTGGTGAGAACCATATTATTCACTCAGATTAGTTATCAATTTTACATGTTATGTTTGGTTTGATACTTTTAAAAACAGGTCATCATTACGCGGGTGTTCAAATAATACTGAGTTAGACTCTTTTTACAAATTCATGGCGCAAAAATTTAAAATGAAACAAATTTCTGCAGCGAGGCCCGCTTGTCCCGTTACGCTTCAAAACTGCCATATTTTGATTTGACTGCAAATTTTTTAATTTTGAACTTTAAAAAAACATGCCATATGATTGCGACTTTCATAATAATAAAAAGACGAAAAAAGAAAATAAAAACCAGAGAGTAGGCCCCACTCTCTTAACACCGTAACGTGGACGACCGCCAGAGATTCTATCTAGTGACGGTCCATTAGTGTTGTGGGCCCACCTCTTTAGACAATCTAGTCAGTGTCGGTCCGTATTATTGTGCGGCCCACCTCTTGGCCAATCTACGTGTTCCCGCGGAGCAGCTGCCACGAACTCGCCGACCCACGCAACCCGCGATGGCGACCCGGCATCTTCTCCCCTCTCTGCTCTCCTACGGTCCGATTTCCATTATACCAAATCCAACGGCCAGGAACTCTCCACTCAGACGTTCCTGCCGTCATCTGGGGCCCACGTGCCCGCTGATAAATTCAAATCGCATTTAAAAAAGTTGAGAAATTGGAGTGTGGTGATGCCCCGACAAAAGCAAGGGGGCGGGGCGGAGAGAGAATATAAATGAATAAAGAAGTGGACAGAGAAAGGTCACCAATCCATTTCATCTCTCTCTCTCTGTCCTCTTTCTTCTCCCTAGGGCTTCCCCAATCCTCGCGTTCAGACTCTCCCTCTCCCTTTTCCCTCTCTCTCCCTCTCTCTCTCTCTCTCTCTGTGTTTGTGTGTGGGTGCGTGTGTGTTTGCTATTTCTTCGTTGCTTCTCTCTCAAGGAGATGATCGGATCAGGTAAAAAGACTAGATTGTAAGGGGCTGCTGTGTTTTTTTGCTTAGTTTTTCTATCGCTTTCGTTTAGATCTGTAAGTTGAGATATTTTGATGTTTTTGGATGGATCGATCGAAGCATGAAGAAGCTGGAGCTTAGTGATCAATAGATGGCCGATAGATTAAATTTCCTTAAATGGAGAAGAGGAGTTCACATCGGACTATATTCTATTTTTGTTGTTAATAATGGGTCCTTTTCTGTTTTGAAGATTGGGGGAAATGGAAAGTTTAGCTCTGATCTGCTTTTATTCTATTTCTTGATCTTAATAATGGAGTTTTTTTTGGTGTATTTTAATAATGGAGGCTTAGATTGGCGTCTCTGTGAGAAGAGAAGTTCGTCTCTTTGATTGTTGGTAAAGGCAATGGATAAAAGAGAACGCGTTGCTTGATTTGGAAGCTTCATAGATTCGAGATCTAGTTAATGATTTTGCCTTTTTTAGATAATTGTCAGAAGGTTTGATTAAAGTTTTGAGCTTTCACAAGATTTTGTTGTCGGCAGCATGAGGTGTTCTTGGGGAGAAATCGATTAAATTTTGAAGCTTATTAAGTGTGGATTTTTGTCGATAAATTAGCTTATTATTTATCGGAGAAATGAGCCGCAGGTGCGACAAATTTCATGAATTGGTCAGATCATCATATATGGGTCCAGGCAGATAGATTTCCAATTTGGACTTGGTTGATGATCTTTGATTTAGTCAACTATACCTTTCATTTTAAACTTTCTTTTGTTTTTTATTTAGATTGAAGGATGAGGGCTGCCTCCATTTTGACTAGCAAAGGCTGATTGTTTTCTTATTTGAGAAATTTTGATCTTTTAAGCCTAAGTTTTCTCCATTTATCACGATTAGAGACCCATAGTGGAGTGTTCTTTTCTTTATAAACCTGTTATTGACAATGAAACGGAAGTATTGGTTTGCTTTGCTTTGGTCAAGATTGTTCTATGGGCTTCTCATGGTTGACACATGGATTGGCGAGAAACGGAAGTCCTTGGTTAAGATTGTTCAAGATGGCATTGTCCTTCCTTCAGTATAATCTCGTAGGTTAATATTTCTCAGCGAGTAGCTAGAGAGTATGACCTCCATCAGTTTTTTTTTTTCTTTTTCTGGTTTTATAGTTTGGTTTTGTTCTGGGGCCTTGTAAGGGCACTAATTTGGAGAAAAGTGATGCTTTTTTTCTGGGTCAAGCTTATGCCCAAGGGAGGGGGCTTCAAGGAGTCTTCACAAGCATGACCCACATCTTTTTAAGTTGGATTGTGTATTCGCCCTTTTGGATGTAGCTAAGAAGGCTGGCTGCTTGATCTTTCCTATTATTGAATATTCCAACTCAATAAACTAAAGAATGTGGCAAAGTATGAGAAGCAGAGAAGGGGAGATTCTGTTTGAGATGGTATTCGGAAATCATACATTTTCTAGTTTCAGCTTTAGTCATTTTACTGGCTAATCGGTTTGTTAATCGATTTCATTATAATTTGTTGTTTTTGTTACATATGTATTGGTATCCGAACATTTTAAACTATCCTTGTTGGAGCTATCTTATCTGATTCATTTTTGGGCATTGTTTTTTAGGGCATTTTCCCTATGGAAAGTATGCCTAGTGTATGAAAGTATATTTTTGCTTGCATTGGTATGAGTTATAATATACTTTTTAAATGTTCATCAGTTGTTATTATGTTGTTATGTTGATGTGAAGTTTTCCGTACGCCTTATTTGGTGCTTAACATTTTAAATCATGGTAAGTTATGCCTGTTAAAAATCAATATGGTTGGTATTTGCATCAATTTAAGATAAATATGTATAAAAATGTTTATTCTAAAGGACTCGATAAAAGTTCATCATAAACAGATCCATGATTTGAATTAAAGTTTAGCTTTGTAACAAATTATTGTTGCTATCATGGGTTTTGACTTGCTTGATGACATACTAAAAGATCTTTGCATACTCAAACAGGACAATAAAATATAATAAAGAGAAGCAAGCAGTAGTTTCTGTGCTGTGCTTGTGTACTACATCGAGTAACTGGAGGGAAGTAGATATCCTCTCCTCAAGTTGAAATCTGAAATGACTGATCATGAGAAGGTGTTAGTATCTTGCTTACTGAGGAATAGTTTCTAATCTGTTTCACTGTAGCACAATTAACATCCAATGAGCATCCTTTTGTCTGAAATTGATACTGGAATTTCTCTCCTGTTTTTCCTTTTATCAGCAGCTTCGAGTTCATTCTCGGCCATCTAGTGAGTTTCTTATAGCTATGCCAATCAAGAAAAGGCGTTTTATTCTCCCTCCATCGACTCCAAATGAGTCCCCATCCCCATCTCTCGGAGATCGTACTACACCTGAAAGGAAACCTGAATCATCAGAGCTTGGGTTGCCTTGTTCAAAAACTGGAGTCAATCCTGCTGAAGTGAACATTGTGAGAGGCGAGGTTTCTTGTGAATTTGATGATCCACCATTACGAACAGCAGGTTGTGCTATACCTGAAATGAAACCTGAGCCTTCAGTGCCTGGTTCGCTTTTTCCAGAAATTGGAAGCACTCCTGCTCAAGTGAACCTTGTGACAGGCAATGGTTCTTCTGAAGCTTGTGAGTTGCCATCTCCAGCATGGACAGATCATTTTATACCTGAAAAGAAGCCTGTGTCCCCTTCTTCAAGAAATGGAGGTAATCCTGTTCAAGTAAATGCAATGACAGGTGAAAATGCTTCTTGTAAACCGTTCCAAGCAACAGGTGCAAATTGTGATATATCTGACAGGAATCATGAATCCTCGCAGTTCTGGTCTCCTTTTCAAAAACTGGAGTTAATCCTACTGAAGCGAGTGATATTGCAGGTCAAAATGCTTCTCACGGATCTTGTAAGTTTCCATCTCCAACAACTCAAGCAGATGGTATATTTGAAAAGAAACCTGAACCCTCAAAGCTCGAGTCTCCTTTTTCAAAAACTGGAGGTAATCCTGCTCAAGTGAATTCCATAATGGGGAAAGTTGCTTCTAGTGAATCTAGTGGAGTGCCAATGACTAGAGACTTGAATATATGTCCAAAACCTGAAATCCTTTCCACTTTTAATGACCAAGGATCTGGGTTGAATTTGGCTACTAATTCTCAGGATGGAACTGGTAAGGTGCAAGAAATGGTTCTCAACAGCAAATGTGCAGCAGCATGGCTATCTAACGGAAGCATGGTAATTCCTTCAGCAGCTACACAGACATTCGCGGCGCCTGGAATGGAGGGGAATGTTGAAAATAAGTTGACTCCAAGCAGAGGGAGTTGTGTGAAGCAAGAAGTGTCAGAGATTACATCTATTGAAACTAAATTGAAAGCAGATTCTAGTCATCTTTCTCTGAATAGATCAAACTGGGATTTGAATACAACAATGGATTCATGGGAAGGCTCCGCTGTAGATTCTTTACTGAATAATGGAGCTACTGACTCTGGCAGGCGAGACCTTGGAGGCATACTGAACAAGAGGTTTGAACTAGGTCTAAAACAAGTATTATCTAAAGAACCCAATGGAATTGATATGTCATTGAAGAATTATGAACTACAGAAGAATAATCATCAGCCTAAATTGCCTAGTAGATGCAGTCCTGTGGTTGATTCAAATTCGGAGGCTTGCCTTGATTTGCAGCTTAAACCATCTTTCTTACCGAACCCACACATTACACCAGGAAAACATGATGCTAGTCGAGAAATGCCTTTCTTAAGTTTGGGAATGAAGCCTGTGCTGTCTCCTTTCAGTCAGCCATTGGCCATTGGTAGAACTGTGAAATCTGAACTGATTGAGAACGATCAAAAGGATGCAGGGAAAGTTCAGTTGGGTGTTCTTAAGTCTCAAGATCTGAAACATGTCAAATCTGAACCATGTGAAGGGCAACAAATCTCCAAAAAGACTATCCCTGATAACATGAACTTGGCATGCAGTAGAGCTCTAAAGCCAGAGCCACTAGAAAATCAATCTCTAGGATGCGTTAGAAGTTCTGAAGGAAGTCTATTTCATGTGGAGCAAAAAAGTCATAGCCTAGACCCTCAAAGCACACTAGTGCATAAGAATGCTTGTAAAGATGACAGCAAAGCCTCGGATGCAGCATTTAAGCCTTCGGTTTCTAGTAGTGTGTTGCATACTTGCAAAAATAGGCCTAATACAAACATTTCCAATGATTCTTCTGATTTGGTTAACAAGGGCCGAGATTTGGTTAATCAAACTTCAACTCTTGGAAATGATATTTCAGTTACCACTGCCATTACCCAATATTCAAATAAAATTGCTACTGAGCCCTCACCCTTGGGGTCTGAATCCCTGGTTTCAGATGGAAATGACATGGACTCAATCCCTGAAGCATGTGAAACATCTAGCTTGCCTGTATCATCACTTCCTGAGACTTTAGCTTCTAATGGTGAACGTGTCTCTGCAGAAGGTGCAGCTGAGCTTGTTGTCGAGATGGATGCTTCAAATACTCGTCACTCACCCAATGTCTTTTTAAGAGATGAGGTTCTCGGAAAACCATGTGCAAACAGTGAGGTTGTTGAGTCTGATGAGGTTGAGGGTAAAGCTGGAGTATCATCTGAAGTTATAGATGAACCTTGTGATAGTGCATGCAAATCAGACCGCCCTCATGTTGCAGCTGGAACTATAAACTCAGTTCGTAAACTGTGTGGCAAAGCTGATGATGATTATGAGGACGGTGAAGTTAGATATCCAGCATTAAATGGCACGATTGAAGGTTCGTGTGTGATAGCTGAAGAGCAAGGGGTGAAAGCTGCCGACTCTATTAGTCCAATTGATGCTCCTGCTTCCACGACATTACTTGTAGATGAAAAGGAGACTAAGGTGGATAGTTCAAAAGAGGGAAATGCTCTTTGTTCTGAGGAGAGTGATGACAGTGTTCTTGAAAATGAGGTTGAGCCTAGCTCAGCTGTTGGAGCACTCACTGTGGACTCTGGTAAAAGGAGCCTAAGCAGGACCATTATCAGGGCTCCAGTGGATCACTTGAAGAACGATAAGGACCTGGAAAGAAAATTAAAATCTACAGATCTTAGTTCAAAAACAATTCCATCAGATAGTCAGTCTGGTGCCGCCAGCAGTGAGCAGCAGAACGCAGAAGGACCTAGTATTGCTAAAAAATATGTTTCATCCAAAACCGAGTCCTCTGAAAAGGTAGGCGCCACAAGAGATGCTAATGATAGAGGTAACAGGAGGATTATCTACCTGAATTCTGCTTCCCACTGCTCGGCATCCGGAAAGAGGTCTTCGGACAAGCTAATGCCTTCTCGGGAGAGGGAGAGATGCCTGTTGATAGATCATTCAGGCGAGAGAGATCACATTCTCGAGGGAGCAGGTGCTATTCCTTTTATCAGTGGATCTTTAACTATAATTTTCTTCTTTCTGATCTGTTATTTTACGTTCATTTTTGCTCGTATTTCAGAGATGAATCCAGCAACGAAAGGTCTCAAAAGTTGAATGTCAGAGGCATTATGGCCATCCAGGCGAGAAATGCAGATCAGATTTTCTGCGGATGCGAAATAGGACTGACCGGCTAAACACTCTACATGGTGACAGGAATGCTAATCCTGAACACCTATTGGATCAAGTAAATAGTTCAAACGGAATCAGATATTCCCATCCAATACGTGCTGCTGAGGTTGCTATTGGTGCCTCACCGGATGGTTCTAGCCGGCTGACAAGGAAGCTCGCAAGCGAAGAAATGCAAAACTCATCTCGCTTCCCGTGTCAAAGACGGTCATCAGGGGGGGGGGTACAAATACCATTGGGTCATCATCCTATTAGGGATATCAGTCCTACTAGGTGCATGGCGAGGGATGTCCAAGATTTTGCAGGACTGGCCCATGAAGAAAAATTGTTGAGGAATTTGCCTGAAGACATCGTGGAACACTCAATGCTTTCACATTCATATACACGTTCTCAGTATGAAAGAGCTGAAGGCATTATCTTACACAGAGAGAGAAGGAGCTTAACACCTCCATTGAGGAGGGGTGGTGCTCTACAGATACCTCCCAATTGCCAAAAATCTTCCCCAAGATCTCAACGCCCAACTCATCAATGGTCACCTCCTAGGAGAACTTCAGATGGCTTTAGCATAGGGCGTTGTAGATCTCCACCAATTATGAGAATTAACAGGATGCAATCACCCCATAAAAGGCCTTGTTTTGCAGAAGAGGTGATAGTTAGAAGACAAGATTGTTCTCCTTACATTGCGCGATTGCCCAATGACATGGTAGATGTTGCCCCCTCGAGAGAACATGAGTTTCCAAGGCTGGTGAGGGGTCCGAACAGAAACATGAGGAGGTTTAATATGATTGACCCTAGAGAAATGATGGAAGAGGAGTACTTTTGTCTGCCTTTGGTTCGCAGTCAAATTCGAGAGTTTGATGTAGATGATGAATTTGTCGAGGACAGGAGGTGTGATGAGAGGCGGGGACCTATTCGTCCTTTCAGGCAGCGTTATGTTGCTGGGGATAACGAGGGTGAGAGCTTCCGCTTTCATGGTGAGGATGGTCCTCTTAGGGGCTTAAGGTCACACCCTGACACTAGTGAGGGTTTTCCTGAGGATGGCGGTCCTAGGGATTTTGATGCACAGTTTAGAAACCGGTTGGGAAACCCATCTGGTAGATTGAGAGGCATTGCCCAGGAGCAACAAGAAAACTACAGGCGTCATGGGGAGCAGGAATGGCATGATACTACCTTCAATGATGGCAGAACAAAGAGAAGGCGGTTCTAGTCCTATTAATTTCAGTTAAATTTGTCAGATGGTACAGGTCGAATTTGAACAAATGCTAAACTAGATGCTCTGTTTTCAAGCAAGCCAAGGATACATTTTTACCTACTAGTGCTTTTAAGATCGAGAACTACTATTAAGAAAAAGAAGTTAGGAGACTCTGCTTTGGATGGCAGTTGATTACCGGGAAAGGTAACCTCAATGCCAGCAATTTCATGGGAGACTCTTCAATCGCCCAGTGGGACAGGTGAGAACTTATGATAATAATGTATAAAATGCTTTTCGAATTTGGCCCGCCTATGATTTCACTGGCTATAGACTTTAGTGTACATTACATTAGCAATAAATGGAGCACTTCCACTTGTTTCCTGTAAATGCATCTGCAATCTGTCAGATTATCCAATCTGATGAGGAGAAACACATTGCGCTCAAGGTATTGATATCTGGAAGCTACAAAGTTGATATTGGAATTATTGAATATCCATCTGGAAGATCAGTAGTGTATGCTACCCAACAGAAGATCTCATCCGTTTGTGCATTTGACTGAATAGTGAAGACGCTAACCAAATTGACAGGTTGTAACAAGAAACTGTGGTACTATATTTCATATGTCATTGTCTTGTGGTCCTCTTTGTAGTAGTTCAGAACTCGACAACTTGATCACGAAGCTGTTGAACCTGCTTGCTTCCTTTGGGACTTGATTCTTCTGTTGGCGGATAACTAATACAGGGTTATGATTAGCTCTTGTATGATTCGGTGCTCTAACTGGGCCACGCGTGCTACTTGGAAAAGGTGAGAAGTCTCTTGATGTGCTTTAACTTGTTTTTGGGATTTATTTGAATCTCTGGACGGGGACTTATGGGGGGCGTTACTGCTGACTGCCAAATTTTTGATAGAAAATATACTCATTCCATGACTTTGACTTCAATCTGAGACTAATTCCGCCTAAGTTGAAGCTTTCTATAGTGCAAACAGAAGACTGCTAGTATTGTCTTTTGGCATTTAGTCCTTTGATTCCTTTGTTCTCAATCAATATGATTCTGGTCCTTTCTTTATTGAGTTGTTCCGTTGAAGTTTGGGCAGCATCAGTATACGTGTATATTACCCGCAAAATGGGTTGGACATAAGAAGCACAGATGTCTCTTTCTTGGTTTCGATTGCACTTCTTTCGTTGGTTGGACACGGCAAGTGCATGAAGGCTGACTCCTATCTATTAATTTCCTGGCAACAGCTGGTTACTTTTGCGACACAAAACTGAAGTTGGTGACTGAACTTCTGAATGACTTGAAACTGAGAAGAGGCGAGCAGTTCATGGGTTTTGCTTCTAGGCAGCTCATGTTCGGATTCTTTGACATCTTCCAAAGCTTTTCATGGTGATTTCAGTTAATTATTGCTCGTATATTTTGCTGCATAAGGTATAGCTTTATGCATTCATTCATCTCTCAGAGTCGGCTAGAGCTCGATTAACTGACCGGTTTTATATGTTAATAATTTCTTAAACATGCACGTGAGAGCTATTTTCTCACGTACAAATAGTGAATCTCGACGCCCAATTGATTATGGTTTCTTAGCTATGAACCTCATGTTATGCAGGCGGCAACAACCTGATGAGGAATCCCTTGAATCTCCCAAGCACAAAGAACAATCCCAAACAGCACAAAACAACCACCAGAGAAAGAACACACGCAAACATACAATCTAACGAGGTTCGGCCTCAATGCCTACGTCCCCGGGGCAATCAAAAGAGAGGTTAATTACTTGGAAGATTGATTACAATTGCTAGCAGCCTCTTTTATCTCAAGAGAGCTCTAGAATACACAGCCTTCAGATTCTTAACCCTAAAAATAGCCTCAGCCTTTAAATACAAATCGGTTTCCAAAGCTGCAATCGCAGCCCGCACCCGCTTGTCGGTCGACCGGGCGGTTGACCGACCCCTTCTACCGGTCGACCGGTCGACAGGTCGGTCGACTGGGTGCCCAACAGAGAGTTGGGTACTTTCAGTCAGTCGACCGGGCGGTCGACCGAGCTCCAACTTAAGCACGTTGTGCACGTCGGTCGATCGGGCCGGTCGACCGAACTTCTAATACTGCGGGCGGTCGACCGGGCCGGTCGACCGTTCAACCTGTTATGCTGCTGCTTGGCTATTTTCTGGCTGCTGCTTCCTTCGTCTTTTTGTCGTCGACTTCCTCGGCGATCACTTGACGACCCCTCGACGTTCCTTGTCAACTTCCTCAGCAATACTTCTCTTTCCAACAATTCTCCACCTCGGCGAAGATTTTTCCCAAAATCTGAGCCGAACTCCAACATACCCCAGTCTATCACTTGGCGAAATCGACACACGATCTCGGCTTGCGCGCACCGGACGAAATCGACACACGATCTCGGCGAAATTGACACACGATCTCGGCTTGGAATCTGTAGCTCAGTTGTCCCTGAAAAACATCGCACATGCCTTCCCTGCACTTCACCTTAGGAGAACTTCCATACATGCCGATCACCAAACTGTGGCTTCTACTCCACAACTTCACGATCTCATGAAGACTTCCTCACGAGCCAACACTGACTCTCCATTGACTAGCTCTATCTAGTCTTCCTGTCTTCCACTGACGGTCCAACCAAGTCTGTGTAGAGCACACCAAACATCATCGGCTTCAACTGGATGCACACCACTCCTTATGCAAGCTCAACATCTTCTCCCCGGAAGATTTAACCTGTTCATCGAGATAACATCAACTCACCACTACGTGAGATCCAACTGGCCACAACGCTTCACCTCTACGTGAAACCTCTCTACCTCTACGTGAAGTTCCATTTGCCATAACTCTTCACCTTCACGTGAAGATCCAAACAGCTTCTCGAGAACCCAACATAGCTTCATAAGAGTTGCATCACCAAATGGCTGCGCCTTTACGGCTGCCTACGTACCTTTGCCCAAAAGGATCAAGCAACCGTAGTTCATTTAAGTGAGCTTCATCAAGCTCAAACACTTGTACTTGTATCTGCAGCAGTGAACCTATCAGACTGAGTCAAATGAACCTCCTCACGACCATCATGGAGAACAACGGCCTTCATCTTCAGCTTGTTGCGATCACAAGCTTGAGATTCATGCTTCTTTACCCACAAGCGTGGTTTCACCTTGGTGCCAATAACTGCAAATAACTCGACATCCTCAGCAATGTCTTCAACCTGTTCAGCATCAACCCTGGTTTCATGATCTCCACCCGGTGTCACATCTGGTGAAGTCTCCTCCAATGCCGAACCAACTGGAGATGATGGAGTAGCATCAACCTCCACCCGCTGCGATCCTTCCTTGGTCTTCGTCTTCTCCACCTGCTGAGAGACGATGGACTTCAACGCTGAAGTCTCTCTAAAAGTGACATGCCTACTCATCACGATCCTCTTGTCTTCGGGATCCCACAACTTGTAGCTGTTCCTATTGACGCCCAAATAGACAAACCTCTTTGCTCGCGGATTCACCTTGCCATTCTTGGCACTGAAGTAGGTCAGACTTCCAAATTCCCGCAGCAAACCATGATCTTGAGTAGCTTCCTCAGACCAAAATTCCACTGGAGCTTTACCTCCTATCGCAGTCGATCTGTTCATGAGATGGTTAGCATACTCTGTCGCCTCAGCCCAAAACGACCTGTCTAATCCTGCATTAGACAACAACCGTCGAACCTCCTCCAGCAAAGAACGGACTACATTTTTAGTCAACCCATCTGTACCTGTTGTGAAGTGAGTAGCAATACCTGTGTTCTGGCCAAATCGTAGGAATTGGTACATGTCCTTTCCAACATTACCAATTTTAGCTTCTTAATTCTACTACCAATCTGCCTCTCCATTTTTCCTTTCCACTTCACCAATATATCTAGGGCTTCACTACTTTGTCTCATTGGATATATCCAATAATGCCTAGATACACTATCAATAAACGAGACAAAGTACCTGTGACGTCCAAGTGATGTCGTCTTAGCAGGTCCCCAAATGCACACGTGAACACAATCAAGAAGACCTTCATTGTGGTGAGTACTAGTGCTGAATCTCACCTTCTTGTTCAGAACGCTGTGTTCACCTTCTGACTTGCAGGTAGCAGCACCTTCCAACGATTCCATCTTTGCAGGAGCCCGCAAAGACTTTTCTTCTTCCTGTCCGACCTTTCCTTGCCAGACCTCCGGGCCACCATCATCTGAGGAACTCGAAGTCTCCACCTGATCTGTAATCGTACTACCCTTTAAGTAGTATAGATTTCCTCGGCGGACGCCCTTCATCACCACCATCGAGCCCTTGATCATCCTGAGATCACCATCTCGAACAGATATCACCATGCCCGATGCTTCCAAAGTTCCCACGGAGATTAGATTTCTCTTCAACTGAGGTACATACCTCACTCCCTTCAGCTCCCTTTCAATCCCATCAAACATCCTGATTCGGATTGTACCTACACCCTTCACGGTACATTGGTGATCATCGCCCATAACGACCGAACACCCCTCCAGCTTTTCAAAGCTAGAAAACCAGCCCCGATTAGGGCACGCATGGTATGTTGTACCTGTATCTAAAATCTACTCATCTTTACATGAGTTACCAATGATGGGAGAAATGACTGAAAACGAGAAACCTGACGAGTCCGAATCTGATCCATCTGCCTGTGAACTACTCCTCTGAGTATTTGTCACCTTTGATAGATTTGCTTCAGCCTTTGACTCCTTCTTCTTCCCTTGAACTTCGGACAATCCACTTTCCAGTGCCCTATCTCTCTGCATAAAGCACACTGGTTCCTTTTAAGATCCCTGATACCCGGCCTGGACTTTGATCTTCCACTAACCTCCTTGCCCTTCCTCGATGAACCCTGCCTCTTACTTCCAGTGCCTCCGCCGATGAGCTTGACTGAGAAGGATGTCTCTCCTTCTTTCTCGTCTCATAACTTGTCAGTGCAGACGACACCTCATGGTAGTCCAAAGTCTGCCTACCATTGATAAAGGTCAGAGTGAATGTCTCATACTCCTCCTCCGGGAGTGAGTTCAGGAAGATGATCGCCTTGTCCTCCTCTTCTACAATGACATCCACGTTCACCAAGTCTGTAAGAAGCTTCGTGTATCGGTTGATGTGCTCATTCACTGTGCTCCCCTTCTTCATCTGAAATCTGTACAGCTTACTCTTAAGCTGCAATCTGGACTCAACACTCTTCGTCAGGTATTTCTTCTCAAGGGTTTCCCACAGATGCTTTGCCGACGTCTCATGTTGCGCAAAATATTTTATGTCTTGCGACAAACATGAACGAATCAACCCACACGCTGACCTGTTCATCTTTGCCCACTCTTCGTCAGTGGTCGTGCTCCTCTTCTTCTCCAGTAGGAGAGTATCTTCGAGGTTCGATGCATTCAGGGCATCCATAACCTCACATCTCCACATACCGAAGTTATTTGTGCCATTAAACTTAACGACATCAATCCTCGGATGAGGATTCATGGTCTTAACTGAAGCAATTTCTTCTGCCATTGAGATTACTTGATCCTCTATCTATGCGAAAAATCAACCAACTGGAAATAGATCTCTACTTCGATAAAAATTGAATTTTTACCTTTCCTTTGAAACCCTAGATTGAGTTTCTCACCGAATCTACTCCTCCACAGATTCCTCGAGCACTCCTTGCGTCCTCCTGAGATCGACACACGATCCCACGAACACGAATACCTCTGATCTGAGATCGACACACGATCTCCACCGAATCAGATCTCGAGCCCTCCGAATCTTCAGACAAATCCCAAGCGAAACCTGGGAAGCTCTGATACCACTTGTTGTGCAGGCGACAACAACCTGATGAGGAATCCCCTGAATCTCCTAAGCACAAAGAACAATCCCAAACAGCATAAAACAACCACCAGAGAAAGAACACACGCAAACAAACAATCTAACGAGGTTCGGCCTCAATGCCTACGTCCCGGGGCAATCAAAAGAGAGGTTAATTACTTGGAAGATTGATTACAATTGCTAGCAGCCTCTTTTATCTCAAGAGAGCTCTAGAATACACAGCCTTCAGATTCTTAACCTAAAAATAGCCTCAGCCTTTAAATACAAATAGGTTTCCAAACCTGCAATCGCAGCCCGCACCCGCTTGTCGGTCGACCGGGCGGTCGACCGACCCCTTCTACCAGTCGACCGGTCGGTCGACTGGGTGCCCAACAGAGAGTTGGGTACTTTCAGTCAGTCGACCGGGCGGTCGACCGAGCTCCAACTTGTGCACGTTGTGCACGTCGGTCGACCGGGCCGGTCGACCGAACTTCTGATACTGCGGGCGGTCGACCGGGCCGGTCGACCGTTCGACCTGTTCTGCTGCTGCTTGGCTATTTTCTGGCTGCTGCTTCCTTCGTCTTTTTGTCGTCGACTTCCTCGGCGATCACTCGACGACCCCTCGACGTTCTTTGTCACTTCCTTAGCAATACTTCTCTCTTTCCAACACCTCAAGTACCATCTATCATTGCCAGTGACGGAGGAGTTTTTGTTGAGCAATCTTTGAGGAGATTTTGGATTGTGCTTCTTTTTAGTTATATTCAACCGAAGCCCTTTTTAGTTATATTCAACCGAAGCCCAGCGTGGCATGCTGAACATGTGCGGTGCTGCATGCTGAACTTGTGCTTATTGAGCATCGCTGCTTGTTTTGTTTTATTTTCTGTGTTCTTCCATGTGTTTTCCCTAAAAAAAGACCGATTATAAGGGTTCACGAAAGAACTTCGGTTCATGCGTGTGATGCGGGGGAGAAGATAAAATCGTATTGGTAGTATTTTTTAACTTATTGGCGAAGATAGCTTAGAGTTTGGAGTTCAACGACGTGCTCAAACTTGAATGATGGATTGCGCGACTGGCAGTCGATGCCCAGTCGATCGCTGCGTGGGTCTATCGACTGACAGGCAGGTATGAACTGATTTCGAGTTGGATTCTGAATTCATTTCTGATTTGAATTCAGATCTATTGATTTTCTTTTCTTCGTAGATTTTCTGATTATATAAAAATGGGTATTTTCTCTATTGATTGTAACTTTGAGAGTAATCTTGGATTCGGTTCTTGTGTGTGAGCTACAAACACATACAATAAGAGAGCCAATCCCGCATTGACACGTGGATTGAAACTCTTGTTGGCCCATAAGGTTACACTCTCCAATTGTTTAGAGTTTTGATGATAACAAAACAAATAAGAGCTATATGGTACTAATTAGTTTGTTAAGATAAGTTTCAGGTTTGTACCATATTTGGAGGCCATTGCTTAGCTATTGCAAGAAATTCTAGGTTCATAAAGTAAAGAAGGCTTTTTGCACATCAAGGAAGGAACATAGAAGAGAAGGCTCTAGCAAGGCATTGCATGGATCAAGACCTCAAGATTGCTCAAGATATTTTATTAGATTTGTTTTTAGTTTAGAATTTTGTTAAAGAATAGTGAATAGGTTTGAAGCTCTACCACACACGTTTTTGCGCACATCTTGTTTTCAAACATATTTCCTATAATATGTACAAAAATAGTTTGTATATAATCTTCAGCCTACAAACTCATTTTTATCCATTATATATATTCCTATTCAAAACTATTTTGTTAAAAATAGATTTCTCCTCAAAAATCCGTTTTTATTTTGGCTTTTGACCTGAGCCGGTCGACCGCAAGGGTCGACCGACCCAATGTCAGGTCAAGCCGGCCGAGTCGACCGGAGTTCTGGTAGCTGCACGTATCAGTGTGCATGTTTCACGGTCGACCCGGACGGTCGACCGAGACATGCCTGACTGCAAGACTCTGCTCTCTGTTTGTTTGGGTCGACCGTAGCCTGCAACGGCTATTTTTTTGTACTAGCGGTCAACCGGGCCGGTCGACCGGACTAGCCGTTTGAACAGTAACGGCTATTTTTCTGAGCTGGTTTTGTTTTGTCCTTTTCTCACTTAAGTGAGTTTAAATGACTTGTTTTGGTTTTAATACTTTCTGATTAGCCTTAAAAATATTTTATCTCTAAACCCTAGCCCTCTCCTATAAATAGGGGTGTTTAGAGAGAGATTGGTTACTAGAAAAATTATCAAAATTTTCACAAGTTTAAGGCATTCAAAAAGACTTGGTTTCTTGATTTTTGTGCTGAAATTCTCTCTCATTTTCTGAAGTGTTTTCAAGAACTCTCTGATTTCTTTTTCTTTTCTCCTTGCACACAAGAGCTTCAATCCTACTCATTGATTCTCTAAGGACCTTTGTAAGGGAAGAGAATTTTGCAAGAGAGAGTTTGTGGTCTTTTGACTACTAAGAGATTGCTTGTACTTGAGATTGTGGAGTTGGATACTCCGGTGGATTTGTAACATCTTTGTGATAGTGGAAGTGGTTGGAATCCTTCTGGGGAAGGCGGGGAAGTAGAGCTGGGTGCTCGAACCTCGATAACAATTCTTGGTGTTTGCGTTTGGATTACTTGCACTTGTTTCTTGCTTTACTTTCATTGCTCTTATTACTTGCTCTCTACTTTCATTGCTATATTCACTTGCATTGTGGGATTGTTGCATCATAATTTTTAAATTGTGCATTGATTAGCATTATCACCTATTCACCCCCCTCTAGGTGATTTTCAATTGGTATCAGAGCTTGGACTCTAGGTTTGGCTTAACATCCTTAGAGAGATCCTTAAAATTCGCTAATCAACATTTGCATTCCATTTGTCATCACTAGTAAACTTGGCCGATAACATCAAAACCCCTCCTAAATTTGATGGACTTAATTTTCCTATTTGGAAGGTTAGGATGACTATCTTTTGCAATCCTTAGGTAGCTTAGTTGCTAAATTTTTGACCAAACCCTATGTAGCACCCGATAGTGATGAGAGCACATGGACCGACTTTACCTTTAGAGAATATGAGGCTAACTCCAAGGCCCAAAATTCCTTCTAACCGCCTTGAATGAGGATGACCTTACACGGGTAATTCATTGCCAATCCGCCTATGAGATTTGGTAACATTTATTGGTCACACACGAGGGGACTTCACAAGTCAAGAGAGCTAAGATAGATCTCTTGAGGTCCCAATATGAATCCTTTAAAATGATTGATGATGAATCCATTGATTGCATGATTACAAGGTTTACTAAAATCACCAATGCTCTTTCTTCTTTAGGTGATGATATTTCCAATGATCAAAAGGTGCGGAAAGTGATTCGGGCTCTTCCTACATCATGGGAGATCAAGGCCACCACCTTGAAAGAACTGAACGACAAGGATGAGATGGACCTCATTAGTCTCATTGGGAACTTAAAGACCCATGAGATGGAAAAGAAAGCAAGAGAAGAGGCCGCTCCACAAAAGAAGAAATCTATAACCTTCAAGTCTTCATCCACTCTTGAAGACGATGAAGAAGACGAAGAAGAAGATGAGGAGCTATCTCTACTTGTTCGCAATGTGAAGAGAATGTACCGGAGGAACAAGCTCAACTTCCGAAGGAAATTTGAAGGCAAAGAGGAGAGAAGAATTATATGCTACAATTGCCGAAAGCCCGGACATATTATGGCGGATTGCCCGGAATTCAAGAAGAAGATGAATTCCTCCTTCAAGCCAAAGAAACCGGAAGAAAAGAAAGCGTACAAGGCAACTTGGGATTCGGAAAGCGAGTCCGAGGAAGAGACGGATATAGCGAATATGTGTTTCATGGCAAACACACCAAAGGTAACCCCTCAACCTCTTGATGATGAAGATGATGAATTAAGTAAGGAAGTTCTTGTTCATGCCTTTGTTGAACTTTCTGAAACCTATGATAATAAAAGATTGAATGCTCTAAATTGAAAAAGGAAGTTGCTTTTCTTAAAAATCAACTTGCTATTATTTCTAAAGAAAAAGATGAAATTTCTTCAAATCTCATTTCTACCCAAAATGAATTTAGTGCTTACAAAGTTGCTTGCAAAGCAAAATTTTCAAAGATCGATGAAAAAGAAATTTCTTCTTTAAAAACTAAAATTGTTGATTTTGAAAAGACTTTAAAAGATTGTGCTTTTAACACTAAGAAACTTGAAGAAATGTTTTCTAAAAAGCACACCTCTCATGCTAAAGATTCACATGTTAAGATTCCTCATGCTAACACTACACATAACACTTCTCATGCTAAATCTTTTCATGCTCACAATTCTCATGCTCACAAATCTCACACTCACTATGCTTTTAAATATGGTAGAGTGTATAGATGCACATATTGTGATAAAAATGATCATTTGGCTAAATTTTGTTATGACCAAGTAAATAGATCAAATAATCTTGTTTGGGTTAATGAGACTAACTCTTTAGGACCCAAGAAAATGTGGGTACCAAAATCAAGTCCTAAATTATTTGATGTAGGTACACACCAAGGCTCCAAGACGTAGGGAGCGGTGGTACCTTGATAGTGATTGTTCAAGACACATGACATGGGACATCAATAACTTTACAACCCTATCAAGGTACATGGAAGGTGGCTCCGTCACCTTCGGGGATGACTCCAAAGGCAATATCATCGGTATAGGTAACATTCAAATTGGTTCATCTCCTACTATAGAAAATGTTGTACTTATTGATGGTTTGAAACATAATTTGCTTAGTATTAGTCAATTTTGTGACCGTAGTCTTAAAGTTGTTTTGATGATTCTTCTTGCAAAATCTTTGATGTTAAAACTAATGATTGTATTCTCATCGGTTTTCGTGATGATAATGTTTATATCATTGACATGCTTAATGTGAAATGTTCTACTAAATGCTTGAATGCTTTTGATGAAAATTCTTGGCTTTGGCATAGAAGATTAGGACATGCATCTTTTGACCATCTTTCTAGGATTAATTCTAAGGAATTGGTGAAGGGTATACCTTGCTTGAAGTTTGAGAAAGACCGCATTTGTGGTGCGTGCCAACTTGGGAAACAAACCAAGTCTTCCTTCAAACCAATCAAGGATATCATGTCAACTAGGCCATTAGAATTAATTCATATGGATTTTTTTGGACCAACTAAAACTAAAAGTATAAATGGTAGTAGATATGCATTTGTTTTAGTTGATGATTTTTCCCGTTTCACTTGGGTTTCTTCTTGGGACACAAAGATCAAACTTTTTCTCATTTCAAGATTTTTCGAAAAAGAGTTGAAAAAGAAAAGGGTTTTTCGATTTTGAGAATAAGGAGTGATAGAGGTGGTGAGTTTGTTAACCAACTCTTCATGACTTATTGTGATGAAAAGGGAATTAAGCATGAAATGTCTTGTCCTAGAACTCCACAACAAAATGGAGTTGTAGAAAGAAAAAATAGAACACTTCAAGAGATGGTTAGGACAATGATAAGTGAATATGACCTCCCTCAATATCTATGAGCCGAGGCCGTAAACACCGCATGCTATATATCAAATCGTATTTATTTATGTAAAAATTCTTCCAAAACATCTTTTGAAATGTATCATTCTAGAAAACCTAATGTTGCATATTTCAAAGTTTTTGGATGCAAGTGTTTTGTTTTGAACACTAAAGATAACTTGGGTAAATTTGATGCTAAGGCTTGTGAAGCAATCTTTGTTGGATATTCTACAACTAGTAAAGCTTATAGAGTATTCAATAGATCTTCACGTACCATTGAAGAATCCATGCATGTTAAATTTGAAGAATCTAATGTGTTTGTTGAGAATGTTAAAGAGATTGAACCATTAGGTGAAGACATGGAGAGACTATCCTTGAAGGACTCACCCGCTCAAGAAGAAAAGCTAGAATCGATTGGTGATGTTCAAGAGGATAAAGAGGAAAGCTCTCAACCGCTTCCTAAAGCTTGGAGATACGCTACAAATCATCCCAAGGAGCTCATCTTAGGTGATGCATCTAAAGGGGTAACAACTCGCTCCAAACTCCATGACCTATGTGGTAACTTTGCTTTCATTTCTCATTTTGAACCTAAAAGCATCCTCGAAGCCGAGGCAGACTCATATTGGTTGCTAGCCATGCAAGAGGAACTCAATCAATTTGAGCGCAATCAAGTTTGACACCTTGTTCCTAGGCCTCACGATAGACCAATAATTGGTACTAAGTGGATCTTTAGAAACAAGATGGATGAGTCCGGAAATGTGATTAGGAATAAAGCTAGGTTAGTGGCCCAAGGTTACACTCAAGTTGAGGGAATTGACTTTGAGGAGACCTTTGCACCCGTAGCACGGCTTGAAGCCATACGGATGACACTACCTTTTTGCATCTTTCAAAATTTTAAACTTTTTCAAATGGATGTGAAAAGTGCATTTTTAAATGGTTTTATAAATGAAGACGTTTATGTTGAACAACCTCCCGGTTTTATTGATCATGTTCATCCTAATTTTGTTTTTAAACTTGATAAAGCTTTGTATGGATTGAAACAAGCTCCAAGAGCTTGGTATGAAAGGCTTTCTAGTTTTCTCATTTCAAATGATTTTATTAAAGGCAAAGTAGATACAACACTATTCACTAAGCATGTTGATAATGACATTTTAATTGTGCAAATTTATGTTGATGATATAATTTTTGGTTCTACTAATGAGTTTTTATGCAAGGAATTTGAAAAGGTTATGCAATGTGAGTTTGAAATGTCTTCAATGGGTGAGCTTAATTTCTTTCTTGGACTCCAAATCAAGCAATTGCAAGATGGGAACTTCATATGTCAAGCCAAATACGCAAAGGAACTCGTAAAGAGGTTTGGACTTGAAGACTCAAAGGTTTGCAACACTCCCATGGCAACTACCACCAAGCTTGATAAGGATGACTAAGGTAAAAATGTTGATATTAAATTGTATAGAAGCATGATAGTAGTCTTTTGTATTTGACGGCAAGTAGGCCGGATATCATGTTTAGTGTGTGTCTTTGTGCTAGATTTCAATCGTGTCCCAAAGAGTCTCATCTTATTGCGGTAAAACGCATTATTCGTTATATTAAGGGTACAATTGGAATGGGTCTATGGTATCCGAAAACCGGAGATTTCTCAATGACGAGTTATTCGGATGCCGACTATGCGGGTTGTAGAGTAGATAGAAAGAGTACTAGTGGGACATGTCAATTTCTTGGTAATTGTCTTGTTTCATGGTCCTCTAGGAAACAAAATTCCGTAGCTCTCTCAACCGCCGAGGCGGAGTATGTTGCCGCGGGGGCTTGTTGTGCACAAGTCCTTTGGATGAAACACTCTCTCCTTGATTATGATTTGCATTATAACCATAAAAATATTTTGTGATAATACTAGTACTATACATATGACAAAGAATGCAAATCAACATAGTAAGACCAAGCACATTGAGATTAGATATCACTTTCTTAGAGATCATTTTGAGAAAGGAGATATAGATATTGATTATGTTTCTACGGATTTGCAACTAGCCGATATTTTCACTAAACCACTTGATTTTGCTAGATTTTCTTTCATTTGTGGTGAACTTAATGTTTGTGTTATTGAATAAAAATGTTTTCATCACCCTTTTTGATGTATGACAAAAAGGGGGAGAATGAGTTTTTATGATAGAATTATGAGTTCATATGGTTTTGGTTCCATATGAGTTTATACATGTTTAATTAGTTTTCATGATTTAGAATTATGAGTTCATATGGTTTTGGTTCCATATGAGTTTATATATGTTTTTTTTAGTTTTTGATGTGTTTTCATGAATTCTTGTTATTTGAGTTTAAGTGTTTTGCAAGTGTTTTTATATTCTCATGGTTTTTGGTTTCATGATGTTTACTTGTAAATTACAAATTACATTGTTTTCTTTATTTATTATAGCATAATTTGAGGGGGAGCTTTCTCCTCCCCTATAGTTTTGCTTATAGCCTATTGTTTTGTCATCATCAAAAGGGGGAGATTGTTGGCCCATAAGGTTACACTCTCCAATTGTTTAGAGTTTTGATGATAACAAAACAAATAAGAGCTATATGGTACTAATTAGTTTGTTAAGATAAGTTTCAGGTTTGTACCATATTTGGAGGCCATTGCTTAGCTATTGCAAGAAATTCTAGGTTCATAAAGAAAAGAAGGCTTTTTTGCACATCAAGGAAGGAACATAGAAGAGAAGGCTCTAGCAAGCCATTGCATGGCTCAAGACCTCAAGATTGCTCAAGATATTTTATTAGATTTGTTTTTAGTTTAGAATTTTGTTAAAGAATAGTGAATAGGTTTGAAGCTCTACCACACACGTTTTTGCGCACATCTTGTTTCCAAACATATTTCCTATAATATGTACAAAAATAGTTTGTATATAATCTTCAGCCTACAAACTCATTTTTATCCATTATATATATTCCTATTCAAAAATATTTTGTTAAAAATAGATTTCTCCTCAAAAATTCGTTTTTATTTTGGCTTTTGACCAGAGCCGGTCGACCGCAAGGGTCGACCGACCCAATGTCAGGTCAAGCCGGTCGGCCGGCCGAGTCGACCGGAGTTCTCGCAGCTGCACGTATCAGTGTGCACGTTTCACGGTCGACCCGGACGGTCGACCGAGACATGCCTGACTGCAAGACTCTGCTCTCTGTTTGTTTGGGTCGACCGGGCGGTCGACCGTAGCCTGCAACGGCTATTTTTTTGTACTAGCGGTCGACCGGGCCGGTCGACCGGACTAGCCGTTTGAACAGTAACGGCTATTTTTCTGAGCTGGTTTTGTTTTGTCCTTTTCTCACTTAAGTGAGTTTAAATGACTTGTTTTGATTTTAATACTTTCTGATTAGCCTTAAAAATGTTTTATCTCTAAACCCTAGCCCTCTCCTATAAATAGGGGTGTTTAGAGAAAGATTGGTTACTAGAAAAATTATCAAAATTTCCACAAGTTTAAGGCATTCAAAAAGACTTGGTTTCTTGGTTTTTGTGCTGAAATTCTCTCTCATTTTCTGAAGTGTTTTCAAGAACTCTCTGATTTCTTTTTCTTTTCTCCTTGCACACAAGAGCTTCATTCCTACTCATTGATTCTCTAAGGACCTTTGTAAGGGAAGAGAATTTTGCAAGAGAGAGTTTGTGGTCTTTTGACTACTAAGAGATTGCTTGTACTTGAGATTGTGGAGTTGGGTACTCCGGTGGATTTGTAACATCTTTGTGATAGTGGAAGTGGTTGGAATCCTTCTGGGGAAGGCGGGGAAGTAGAGCTAGGTGCTCGAACCTCGATAACAATTCTTGGTGTTTGCGTTTGGTTTACTTGCACTTGTTTCTTGCTTTACTTTCATTGCTCTTATTACTTGCTCTCTACTTTCATTGCTATATTCACTTGCATTGTGGGATTGTTGCATCATAATTTTTAAATTGTGCATTGATTAGCATTATCACCTATTCACCCCCCCTCTAGGTGATTTTCAACTCTTATAATCTCTTATAATATGTGTGTGATGCCCACACATATAGCATATTATAAGAGGATCAATACATGTGTCAATGCGTGATTGGTTCTCTTATTGTATATGTGTGTGGTTCACACACATGAACTGAACTTAGTAATCTTGAACCTGGAGAGATGAAATGTATTGTGAGTTTAGGGTTTGTTTGTGAGATTTATACAACCAAGTACGTAGTTTTCTTTAATTGGATCTTCGGATCATCTTTGTAACTCTTGCAACTCTGTTGGTTGAATGAGATCTTCTCTCTTCTGCTCTGAGGACAATCCCCATAATCCTATCTTATTCAAATTCAAATCTTAATCATAATTAAACAATGTTAATCATAACAACCTTATCCTAATCCAACCAAACCCTATTATTTCATCTTCTTTTCTCTTCGCTAGGTTGTTGATTCCCTTCTCTTCCTCCCATTTCTTCTCTCCCACACCTGCATACCATTATTGAGCACCTCATCCTCCTTCCATCTCCCCCATGGCGCGCACCAACTCCTTGCCGAGACCCCACCATGGCAGCCACTTGCGCAAGACGGAGCTCCTCCCTAACCGTCCATGGCTGCACTCTTCTCCACACGCTTGTGCTCCTCCTCGGGTTGTCGATCTCCCCTCTCACCATGATCGAGCACACCGCTCCACGACCTCTCCGTTCCTCAGCCGAACAAAGCTCTCTTCCCCTCCTAGGCCATCCTCCCTCTTGGCGTCCCCACAACCGATCACTCTTTTCCCTGGGTGCTCCTCTGTGACATGTTGTGCCATAGATCCAGCCCAGGCCTAGCACCAATCACCTGCCTTGGCCGCTCTCCTCTTTGGCCGAGCGGCACCAGCATATCTCCCCCCACATGCGCTGCCCTATGGCCGAGACCCTCTCCTTCGAGCGTGAGTTCACTCCGGCGTTGTCCGCGAGCTTTGCATCTTCTCCGTCGGAGCCCCGGGCCCTGCCCCATCCTCCACCTACTAGCTGTGAGCACAACCCCCATGTACGCCAACTCCCTCCTCTCCTTTACATGATCCGCAACACCTCAAACTTCACCATGGCATCTCCCATCTCTCCTTGAGTCGCCGCCGATCGCCGCCGGCGAGCGCGAGTGTAACGCCCCGATCCCAATAATACGGGGACGTCACTGCGACGCATTTACGTAGGTTAGATGGTGCCCCCACGTACATACGCTAAGCATAAGTACAACAAGTATCAGAGTATAACACACAGCGTGATATAATCATAAGCCAACATATAAAATAGAAGTACAGAGTTATACAAGTTATGATATACAAAATCACTATACAAGTGTCCAATATCACAACTCAAGTCCAAAACGATACAAGATACAACCAAAAATACAAAAATGCTCACGTATGGATGGAGATCCGTGAACCAAAAGGGAGTGCCGGGCAAGATAGATCTAGAGCTGGTCAGCCTGCTCTCCTAGATAAGCCAAGTCCTCAGTGGAAGGCTCCACTTCGTTCCAGGCCTCCGAATCTGAATATGCAAATCCAAAGGGTCAAGACATTAATAAAAGATAGCCAAGTGGCAGGGATCATGAATAGAGATAATGAAATAGTACTAAGTAACAATGTAAGACAAGAGTTGTAAACTAAGAAAGATAAAGTCATATGCAACAAATCTACAATTTATGTCTTATTATTATTACTTGTCTTACTGTGATATCTAGCTATGTGACCCAGCGTCCCAGAGCACATAGATCCATATCCTAGTGAAACAAGGTTGTTATTGGAAACAGCGGTTGTATCGACGAACTAAGTTTACAGTGGGTCCCGTGCATGCCCGGGACCACGGCCCAATATTGTTCCGTTGCTTGAAGACGGAACCAGCCGCAAGGCCTAACATGAGGGTCTTATGTATGCCCTTGTCATGACAGTAAAACAGGAAGGGAGGAAGCACTCCCCTCGGTCCCCTGGAGTACCGCAGGTAAGACCGGAAACATGGTGCACATCCTAATACCACTGTAAACACGAACACTTATCGATATTCCGCATATTTCCCCCTGACCCAGTGTATGTTGGTGTATTTATACAAATGTCGGATATCATGCTTGGTGTTTTGGGGATAGCATGAATAGGTGGTGATACTTCACATTTAACAAGTTATGGAATGGTAACATGTAGCATGAGTCATGAAGCATGATAAAGCAAGATCCATCAGTTAACAAGTCATGCAGTACAGGTATGATGTATAAAACAAGTCTATTACAGTATACATATATCATGGAGAAATCAGAATTTAAAAGAAAAAGGGGTCTGAAATCTGTCCCAGGATTTGGCCTGGCGGTCGACCTCCGGTCGACTGCCGGTCGACTGGGAAATTAACTGGCGGTCGAGTCCCGGTCGGCTGCTGGTCGACTGGTCAGGAGCCGTGAGCTCCAGGTTTTGACCGGTCGACTGGCGGTCGACTGGTCCATCCTATTTTCTAAAGCCGGTCGAGTATGCGGTCGACTGCCGGTCGGCCGCCAGCTCAAATTCGTGCATGTTGTGCACATCGGCAGGGTCCCGGTCGACTGCCGGTCGACCGGTCCTCGGAAATTTCTGCTGTTAAGGCAGAAAATCAGAATTCCACATGGGTTGTTCTAACAGTCAAAAGTTGGGATTTTTACAGCATTAGAGGGCCTGGTTTACCAATACAAATACATCAGGACAAGGCCTAGTCTTGGTGATTAACACAATTACATGGAAAGGTTAGATTTGAACTTAGATGACCTAAAAATTAGATTTTTATGTTATCAACATACATGGATCTCCACCCTAAACAAGGAGAGTTGGCAATTTAGGTCTTGGTGAGTAAGAACTCACCTGGATGGGTTGGATCAGAGTCTTGATTCAAGGATTGAGGTGGTGAGGGCTTAAATCCACACTTTGATGAAGCTAGGGTTGAAGAATCTCCACTTGGTGTTGCCTTGATGAAGTAGTGGTTGAATCTCTTGTGATCTTGAGGTGGAAGTGAAGGGATTTGGGTGATCTCTTGAAGCTAGGGTTCTTGAGGAGGAAGAAGCTCTCTTGATGAAGAAATGAGAGAAAAGGGGAATTTGCAAATGTAAAGGATTTTATAGTTTGGGATTTTTGTAAAGGGATTGGCATTATGATGGAAGTGGAGGGCTTTCTTGCAAATGTGTGTGGGTGAGGTGTCCCCTCTCCTGCCACTTGGCCGGCTGTGAGTGAGAGAGAGAGTGAGTGGGGGTAGGTGAATTGGTGAGTGGGAAATGAGGTGGAAATGAAGTGGAAAAGAGATTTTGCAAATTTTGGAAAAATGCCCGAAATTCAAGTATTTCGGAAAGGTCTGGAAATTTTTACCAAAAATCAAGAAAAATATTTGAAGACCAATGGTGAAATTCGTTTGAAGAAATACTGTATAGATTTTTAATTAAAAATCCCGGAATCAGTTATTTACCGACTCCGAAAGAATTTTCATAAATTCATAAAAATCTCAGAAAAAGAGCATAAGTGAGAAATACGATTCTAAGCAATAAAGTCTAAAGGACTTTCTAAAAATTCCTAACAGTTTGGAAGATAAAAATTCGGAAATCGGTCAGCGGTACTGGCCGACACCGGTTTTGAAGAAATTCATTTTAATTCCAGAAAATCCCAGAAACCACATAAAATCTAAAATATTGGAAAATGATATTTGAAATTAAAATTGGTCGAATACGGAAGGTAAATCGGAAGTTACGGTCGAAGGACTGAATACATAACTAAGTACGTATTCCGGGAAAGGGGTATTACAATCTACCCACCTTACAAAAATTTCGTCCTCGAAATTTCTTAAGGTGAAAGATAACAGGAAAGCAATAGATAGATACGGATACAAGGAAGGATAACGGTAGAGAAGAGTAGAAGGAAAGAGTCTTACCCAATCAGGATGTGAAAAGTTGAGGATAACGCTCCCTGATAACGTCCTCTCGCTCCCAAGTGGCCTCCCCTGGTGCATGCCTGCTCCAAGACACCAATACCAATGGAATGGCCCTGCTCTTCAGTGTCTTGATACTCCTGTCCAGAATGGCCAACGGCTGCTCTTGGTATGATAAGTCCGGTTGAAGCTCCAGCTCGGAATGATCCAGAACATGGCTGTCATCCCTGACATACCTCCTCAACTGAGACACGTGGAAGACTTTATGCACCCCGTCCAAAGATGGCGGCAACGCCAATCTATAGGACACATCTCCCACACGATCCAGGATCTCGAACGGGCCAATATACCTCGGGCTAAGCTTCCCACGAGTACCGAACCGGATAACTCCCTTGGTAGGTGATATCTTCAAGAACACATGATCTCCGGTCTGGAACTCCAATGGCCTCCTTAAAGTGTCAGCCCAACTCTTCTGCCTACTCTGAGCAGCCCTAAGATGATCTCTGATAACCCTGACCTTCTCTGTAGTCTGAACCAGCATCTCCGGCCCCAATAAACTCCTCTCACCGACCTCATCCCAGCAAATCGGTGATCGGCACTTCCTACCATACAGTGCCTCAAAGGGCGCCATCTTAATACTCGCCTGATAGCTGTTGTTATATGAAAACTCAGCCAAGTGCAGATGGTCCTCCCAAGATCCTCCGAAGTCCAACATGCAAGCCCTCAACATATCTTCAAGGATCTGGATGGTCCTCTCAGATTGTCCGTCTGTCTGCGGATGATAGGAAGTACAGAACTTCAAACGAGTCCCCAAACTTGCTTGGAGACTCTCCCAGAAATGAGATTTGAATCTGGTGTCTCTATCTGACACAATACTCACAGGAACTCCATGCAGACGAACCACCTCCTTCATATACTTATCTGCCAGAACCTCTGTCGACTGACCCACCCTGAATGGTATAAAGTGAGCTGTCTTGGTGAGGCGATCAACAATCACCCACACCGCATTATTACCCTTAGGACTCCGAGGCAATGCCGTCACAAAGTCCATGGTGATGTGCTCCCACTTCCATTCAGGTATTGGCAAAGGTTGAAGAAGTCCAGCCGATCTCTGATGCTCGATCTTAATCTGCTGGCAAACCAAGCACCTGGCAACAAACTGGGCTATCTCTCTCTTCATGACATTCCACCAGAAGTGCTTCTTCAGGTCCTGATACATCTTGTTTCCTCCCGGATGTATAGAATAAGCTGAACGGTGTGCTTCCTCTAAAATCTTCTGTCTAACCTCACCCTGGGGGACACAAAGTCTACTACCATAATATAAAGCACCATCCGGGCGAATACAAATATCCGTCCTCAGTCCAGCCTCCACTTGGGTCCTGAATGTCTGCAATCTTGGATCCTCCTTCTGAGCTTCCTTGATCTCCTCTATTAATGAAGACTGAATCTGTAAAGTCATGAGCTGCCCGGCCTTATCACCTCTCTGCACCAACATCAAATCCAATCTGATGAACTCCTGGATCAACTCTCTCTGCTGAGTAAGGTGAACTAGCACTCTGTTCTCTGGCATTCTGCTCAGTGCATCTGGAACGGTATTGACTTTGCCTGGATGATATTGCAAGTCAATATCGTAGTCCGCCATAAGCTCCAACCATCTCCTCTGCCTCATATTTAACTCCTTCTGTGAGAATATATACTTGAGGCTCTTGTGGTCTGTGTAAATCAACACTTTGTCTCCCAGGAGGTAGTGTCTCCAGATTTTCAAAGCAAACACCACAGCCGCCAACTCCAAATCATGAGTTGGGTAATTCCTCTCATGAGGCTTCAATTGCCTAGATGCGTATGCTATAACATGATCATGTTGCATAAGCACGCACCCCAGGCCTTTCCCTGATGCATCACAGAAGATAACCATCCCTCCTCTTCCTGAAGGAGTCCTCAAGATCGGGGCTGAAATAAGCTTCTGCTTCAACTGCTCAAAGGCTGCATCACAATCTCCTGTCCATATGAATCTCTCCCCTTTTCTGGTGAGCCTGGTCAACGGAGCTGCAAGTCTAGAGAAATCCTGGACAAAGCGCCTGTAATATCCAGCTAATCCAAGAAAGCTCTTTATCTCAGTCACCGTCTTCGGAACTGGCCAATTCTGCACTGCCTGGACCTTACTAGGATCAACCGAGATTCCTTCTGCTGAAACTATATGTCCAAGGAACGCTATGCTGTCCAACCAGAACTCACACTTGCTCCTTTTGGCATGAAGCTGCTCCTGCTGAAGAGTCTGCAACACAATCCTCAAGTGCTCTGCATGCTCCTTATAACTCTTGGAATAGATTAGGATATCATCTATAAACACCACTACAAACTGATCCAAGTAAGGAGAGAATACTCGGTTCATCAAGTCCATAAACACAGCAGGGGCATTGGTAACTCCGAAAGGCATCACTAGAAACTCGTAGTGGCCATATCGGGTCCTGAATGCCGTCTTCGGAACATCTTCCTTCTTCACCCTCAGCTGATGGTAACCCGACTGTAAATCTAACTTGGAAAATACACGGGCTCCATGAAGCTGATCAAACAAGTCATCAATCCTGGGCAAGGGATATTTGTTCTTGATAGTGACCTTGTTCAGTTCCCTGTAGTCAATGCAAAGTCTCTTACTACCATCTTTCTTATTCGCCAATAGCACTGGAGCTCCCCATGGAGAAGTGCTAGGCCGAATCAATCCCTTGTCCGAATACTCCTGCAGCTGCTTCTTCAGGATCTCCAACTCCGTCGGTGCCATCCTGTATGGAGCCTTAGATATAGGAGCTGTCCCTGGAACTGTGTCAATGGAGAACTCCACTATCCTCTCCGGTGGAAGCCCTGAAATCTCAGCAAAAACTTCGGGAAATTCATCCCACACTGGCACTCCCTTCTGAACTCCCGAAGTGGTCATCTGAATTTTCTTCTCAGCAGGGTTCACTTCTCCACTAAACTGGAACTCCGGCTGATGCGGGATCCTGAAATTGATCTTCCTTCCCCTACAATCAATCACCGCATGGTACTGACTGAGCCAGGTCATGCCTAAGACTACGTCGTACCCTTTGGTGTCTAGTACGATCATATCTATAGCCAAGATCTTCCCACAAATTTCCACTGGACAGTCTGCGCAAACTCTGGAAGACACAACTACCCCATTCCCAGTACTTATCTCCCACTTGTGGTCTAAAGCCTTAACAGGTATGGAATGAAAAGCCACAAAATGGTCGGAGATGTAACAGTGGGATGCACCTGAATCGAAGAGTGCGAGAACAGGTATAGAATGAACTCTGATGTTACCTGTAATCACCTCCTCTGAAGCTCCAGCCTCCTCTGCTGTCAGGTTGTAGGCCTGACCTCTACCGCGCCCTGCTGCCGGTCTGGCTCCTCTCTGCACTGGGCGAGCAACCTGTGGTGGAGGAAGGGGAAGAGCTCTCCTCGTCACTGGACCCTGCTGCCTCTGCCCAACTGGCCCCGGTAGTGCCCTCTGCACATTCTGTCCCTGAGGTGCCGGCAAGGTTTGGTTAGCAAACCCCATTCTCCTATGCGGACAGGTCTCCACGGCATGGTCTCGTGCTCCACATATCAAGCACAATCCGTTTGCCCTCCGGCAATTCTGCTGAGTGTGTCCTGGCTTCTGGCAGAAGTGGCAGATAAGACCTGGTCGAGCCACCTGGTAGGGAACTGCTCTGAAAGGTTGCCTGGCCTGGACCTTCGCTGCTCTGGACGGTCCCCCTCTGCCCTCCGGTACCGGCGGCCTCTTCATGGACTGATTACCCATCTGGTTCTCTTTCTCCTTCTCAAACCCACGCTCCACTTCTCGAGCGCTGGCGAGAACCTCTGCATAAGTCTTCAAGTGTTGGGGCATAAGGTACATCTGAATCTTCATCTGAAGACCCCGCTGAAAACGACTTGCACGCTTCTCTTCATCCGTTATCATATATGGCGCGAAGCGGCTAAGCCTGAGGAATTCCGCGGCATACTCGTCCACGGATTGGTCTCCCTGTTGGAGTCTAATGAATTGCTCCTCCATATCTTGCTGCGCCGTAGCAGGGAAAAACCGGCTGTAAAAACTCTTGGAGAAGGTATCCCAGGTAATAGGTTTCTCCAACCGGGCCTCCTCCGCCAACCACCAAGTTCGAGCTATGTCTTTAAGCTGAATCTTGGCGACCTCAACCTGATCCTCCTTTGGCACACGGGCGGCGTTCAGCAGATCAGTAGTGTCCATCAACCACTGCTCAGCCTCCAATGGTTTCTCTCCTCCAGTGAAGATGGCTGGCTGCAGCCGTCGGAAATCGGACACGTTCCCAGGCCTCTGTCCCTTTGGGGCCGCTAGCTCTTGCCTAAGGAGCTCAGTCTGCTGTTGTTGGTTCTCCATCTGCCGCTGCTGATTGTCCCTTTGTTGTTGCTGGTACTGCTGCTGGTTGTTCATCTGTTGCTGCTGATACCCCAGCATAGTCTGAATGATCTGTAGGACATCAGTATTCTCTCCCCCTACGGGTCCATTCGGGACTTGCCCGACATTATTGCGACCCGAACGTCTCTCCATACCGAAAGGGATAAGATCTGGAATTGGAAATAATGAAAGAAGTTTAGGATATGAAGGAATTGATCAATGAAGGAATCAAGAAGGACTTTATAACTTTGTACATTGTAGTTAGCATTAGCAAATTACTAGAATTTGCCACTTGGTTGTACTTTTAGGTTTGAGAGCCTAGGCTCTGATACCAACCTGTAACGCCCCGATCCCAATAATACGGGGACGTCACTGCGACGCATTTACGTAGGTTAGATGGTGCCCCCACGTACATACGCTAAGCATAAGTACAACAAGTATCAGAGTATAACACACAGCGTGATATAATCATAAGCCAACATATAAAATAGAAGTACAGAGTTATACAAGTTATGATATACAAAATCACTATACAAGTGTCCAATATCACAACTCAAGTCCAAAACGATACAAGATACAACCAAAAATACAAAAATGCTCACGTATGGATGGAGATCCGTGAACCAAAAGGGAGTGCCGGGCAAGATAGATCTAGAGCTGGTCAGCCTGCTCTCCTAGATAAGCCAAGTCCTCAGTGGAAGGCTCCACTTCGTTCCAGGCCTCCGAATCTGAATATGCAAATCCAAAGGGTCAAGACATTAATAAAAGATAGCCAAGTGGCAGGGATCATGAATAGAGATAATGAAATAGTACTAAGTAACAATGTAAGACAAGAGTTGTAAACTAAGAAAGATAAAGTCATATGCAACAAATCTACAATTTATGTCTTATTATTATTACTTGTCTTACTGTGATATCTAGCTATGTGACCCAGCGTCCCAGAGCACATAGATCCATATCCTAGTGAAACAAGGTTGTTATTGGAAACAGCGGTTGTATCGACGAACTAAGTTTACAGTGGGTCCCGTGCATGCCCGGGACCACGGCCCAATATTGTTCCGTTGCTTGAAGACGGAACCAGCCGCAAGGCCTAACATGAGGGTCTTATGTATGCCCTTGTCATGACAGTAAAACAGGAAGGGAGGAAGCACTCCCCTCGGTCCCCTGGAGTACCGCAGGTAAGACCGGAAACATGGTGCACATCCTAATACCACTGTAAACACGAACACTTATCGATATTCCGCATATTTCCCCCTGACCCAGTGTATGTTGGTGTATTTTATACAAATGTCGGATATCATGCTTGGTGTTTTGGGGATAGCATGAATAGGTGGTGATACTTCACATTTAACAAGTTATGGAATGGTAACATGTAGCATGAGTCATGAAGCATGATAAAGCAAGATCCATCAGTTAACAAGTCATGCAGTACAGGTATGATGTATAAAACAAGTCTATTACAGTATACATATATCATGGAGAAATCAGAATTTAAAAGAAAAAGGGGTCTGAAATCTGTCCCAGGATTTGGCCTGGCGGTCGACCTCCGGTCGACTGCCGGTCGACTGGGAAATTAACTGGCGGTCGAGTCCCGGTCGGCTGCTGGTCGACTGGTCAGGAGCCGTGAGCTCCAGGTTTTGACCGGTCGACTGGCGGTCGACTGGTCCATCCTATTTTCTAAAGCCGGTCGAGTATGCGGTCGACTGCCGGTCGGCCGCCAGCTCAAATTCGTGCATGTTGTGCACATCGGCAGGGTCCCGGTCGACTGCCGGTCGACCGGTCCTCGGAAATTTCTGCTGTTAAGGCAGAAAATCAGAATTCCACATGGGTTGTTCTAACAGTCAAAAGTTGGGATTTTTACAGCATTAGAGGGCCTGGTTTACCAATACAAATACATCAGGACAAGGCCTAGTCTTGGTGATTAACACAATTACATGGAAAGGTTAGATTTGAACTTAGATGACCTAAAAATTAGATTTTTATGTTATCAACATACATGGATCTCCACCCTAAACAAGGAGAGTTGGCAATTTAGGTCTTGGTGAGTAAGAACTCACCTGGATGGGTTGGATCAGAGTCTTGATTCAAGGATTGAGGTGGTGAGGGCTTAAATCCACACTTTGATGAAGCTAGGGTTGAAGAATCTCCACTTGGTGTTGCCTTGATGAAGTAGTGGTTGAATCTCTTGTGATCTTGAGGTGGAAGTGAAGGGATTTGGGTGATCTCTTGAAGCTAGGGTTCTTGAGGAGGAAGAAGCTCTCTTGATGAAGAAATGAGAGAAAAGGGGAATTTGCAAATGTAAAGGATTTTATAGTTTGGGATTTTTGTAAAGGGATTGGCATTATGATGGAAGTGGAGGGCTTTCTTGCAAATGTGTGTGGGTGAGGTGTCCCCTCTCCTGCCACTTGGCCGGCTGTGAGTGAGAGAGAGAGTGAGTGGGGGTAGGTGAATTGGTGAGTGGGAAATGAGGTGGAAATGAAGTGGAAAAGAGATTTTGCAAATTTTGGAAAAATGCCCGAAATTCAAGTATTTCGGAAAGGTCTGGAAATTTTACCAAAAATCAAGAAAAATATTTGAAGACCAATGGTGAAATTCGTTTGAAGAAATACTGTATAAATTTTTAATTAAAAATCCCGGAATCAGTTATTTACCGACTCCGAAAGAATTTTCATAAATTCATAAAAATCTCAGAAAAAGAGCATAAGTGAGAAATACGATTCTAAGCAATAAAGTCTAAAGGACTTTCTAAAAATTCCTAACAGTTTGGAAGATAAAAATTCGGAAATCGGTCAGCGGTACTGGCCGACACCGGTTTTGAAGAAATTCATTTTAATTCCAGAAAATCCCAGAAAACCACATAAAATCTAAAATATTGGAAAATGATATTTGAAATTAAAATTGGTCGAATACGGAAGGTAAATCGGAAGTTACGGTCGAAGGACTGAATACATAACTAAGTACGTATTCCGGGAAAGGGGTATTACAGCGAGCACATTCGCATTCTTCTCGGCGAGATCCTTGAGCCGTCGACATCCTTCGCGGCCTCTGCCTTTCACCAGAGCCGATCCCCGAGCTCCGCCCAAGCCCATCATCGTAATCTCTCTCTCTCTCTGGTATATATGTTGTACATAGGTGTTTAATTATGCGTGTATTAATATATGTGTGTGATTTTAGAATTGTGTTTATGCATGTGTGTTAATCTTCTTTCTTCTATGTATATGTGTAATATTATATATTAATATGTGTGTGTGAATTATATTTGTGTATTAATGCGTGCATGGGTGTGTTTGCATGGATGTGTGCGTGAGTATGATTATAATGCACATGCATGTTTGTGTAGGTATTGATATTAGTGTGTGTGTGTTTTTATTTAGTGTGGGTATTTTAATTAGTGTGTGTTATAAATATATATATGTATGTACGTATGAGTGTACATGAGTATAAATTATAAGTGTACGGTTGCATGCTACAGCGTTGCGGACTTGTTCGTGCGATCCAAATCGGTAACAGAAGATCCGGACCCGATCCGAATTCGTGCTTGTTGTGGACCCGCTATACTGGCTATTCGACGATCGATCCATGGGATGATCCGAAGATTCCTACCGGTTCGTGCAGTGAACACCAGACGATGATTTGGATCTAAAACCGCGTCATTTCATGTGAGTGATTATTGGTTTATTTCAATTTTCGTATTTTTACCTTATTGTTTCATGCGAATGTATATAGTATTCTGCATTATTTTTTTCATGTCGGTAACTATTATATATCATGATGCTCTCATATTATTTTATGAATATATTGTTACTCTGTTGCCAACACTGTTATTGTTTTGTTCTGATATTCTAAGTTAGCGAGTATTAGTCATGACTTTCCTTATTAGTGATAACCGAATGAGAACGTAATTGTAAATTTGAGAATTAATTAATGAGATATGCTTCATTAATAGATTAGGTCAGTGGACTATATTAGAGTGAGGTTGGATTTGGTGTAGAGAAGAATTGATATATTGTTGACGTGTGTGTGTGTGTGTAGTATCTTAGTATTGAGATGTGGGTGACTCACTTTATTGATTGGTAACATTATTTGATTTATTAGATCTGTTGATGCTTGGATTTATCAGTGGACTCTTATTGGAGTGGAATTGACTTAGAGTTAGGAAGGAGTGTAGACTGAAATAATATGAATTAATAGAGTGTATGGATATATATAGTGGATTTAATACCCTATTACTGAGATATTCTTGTCCTATCTTTCATGTGCAGATTATTTACCGTTTCGGATTCGGGACAAGTTGCGGTATACCTTAGACTGTGACTTGAATGGACCTAGTGATTAGCCTAATTCTTTTTGTAGTTGAGTGGTATTTTTCATAAGGCAACTGTTAGGTGATTACTTAGGAAGAAATTCTATTGGATATTTGTAACTGATTAAATAGGAGATTCTTTATTAAAAGGACGGGATCTTGCACTTGTCAAGTAGATTCGACAGGATTGGAGTTGACTTAGAGGATGAGAAATAGACGTTGATTGAGTTGACTTGACCTGGTGGATTTTAGATATATATACTTGATATGTTACTTGAGTTTAGAGATCTTGTGATTGACATTGATAGAAGCGAGAGTGTGTGATGATCTTGATTGACGATTTTAATGTTATTTGATAGTGAGGATTTGATTAGACGTATCAGAACATGTAGGCATTCCAGTTATTGAGTTTCAGATATATTGGTGATTTAGAGGATCAGAGTAGATTGATAAATTATTTGACTGGTGGTTTACAGTATCGGATATTCTGACACGGATATAATGTTTGATGGTCTAGATCACTATTGAGATTATGAGTTGATGGTTCAGTTATTGTTATATACAGATCGAGTAAATGAGACCTTGATCAGTTATATGTGAGATTGTACATTAGCTAGATGGTAGAAGACTGTTATTAGTATTGATTCATGTTACTGAAATTACTGAAAAAATATTGTCAGACCGTAACACATGTATTGTTCTATTGTTTTACCGTTATAAAGTTATATCATTCACATTATTATTGTTACTATCATTGACATTGTTACTGTCACTGTATTATCCCAGTAATCGAAATAACATGGATATCGATTGATCTAAATAATAACATATTGGACTACTTACACCAGGATTAGAGAAATTGATAGAGGAGACTGCGTATGTATTTTGGGTGGACTTAGGATACAGGTTGCGCAGCCGAGATACAGTTCTACTGCATGATTTCGGGGGATGACTGACACCCGTATTGTTTTCATTATTATTGTTATTAACTACCTAGGAGTACGACCTGGTTCAGCGCCAGGTGATTGGACCGTGGTTCGAGTATGTACGAAACCCACCTAAAGCATGGATAATATCTCCAACTTATCAGTTTCAATAACTTAGGATCCTGATTGACACATGCAGTAGGCGTTGTTGGCCCAAAGGCTATCATTCTAGCTTGGATGATGACTAACTCATGTAGTTATAGTAATAATTATCTTGTGCATATTAAGTTTCAGATATTCAATCAAGATCTTAGTCGGTGTTTAGCTTCAGCAAAAGATTCACATTAAGCTTTGAAGCTAGCATGTTTTGATTTAAGAGCTCGCGCGTCAAAGATCGCATCAAGTACTCAAAGAGGATTCGTCCTTTGGAGCAAGTTTGGTTCAAGTCAAGATGAAAAGAAGATTTTCGAGAAGACTTGAGTCCTAATTTGTAAGTTTAACATTTTTGTTTTAGATAAAATAAAAAAGATAGATTAGTTGTGGATTGCTGGTTTTGGATTTTCAAGAATACATCTTTCTGTTTCATATATATTGGATTTCACCATCTATATTGATTGTTCATATTGTTTAGAAAAACTTATTTTGATGTTTCTAATTCATGGTTTTAAGTTTTGTTTTTATCAAAATTTATTTAGGTTTTTATTGTCAAAAACAAGGATATATCCATACACTGTGTGTTGGATTCTATCCATACACATCATACTTTAAATGTGTTTCAATATCTTATTTTTGTATTAATGTAAGTTTATAAAAAAAAAACCAGTTTTCTCTTTCAAAGTTGATTTTTAGAAAATACGATCTTTGTTTTAAGCTTATATTTCTATGCTTCAAAACTAATTCAATTGTTTGTAATATGTGTTGATTTTTTATCACACATATTTGTACTTCAAATGTTTAAATGAACTTATTTTTGTGAAATTTATGGAGTTTTATTTGAATTTATATGTGTTTTTAAGTCCATATTTTAAACCCTATAAATCCTGTTTCTGGGGCTGCTTGCGGTCGATCGACGTGCACAGAAACGCGCACTAGCCTAAAGTCTTGGCTCGGTTGACCGACGGGTTGACCGTAATAAGGAGCGGTCGACCGATCGGTCGACCGACTGGCTCACTCAACTCTCGGTTGGGTGGCGGTCGACCGTTTGGTCGACTTTTCTCTCTGTGCCTTGGGGGCGGTCGACCGTCACCGTTGGCCGGTCGACCGGCCGATCGACCAACAGGCCATTCTGGGCCCCTAACGGCTAGTTTTCTGATGGCTATAAAATGGGGTCTTTTGGCCAGTTTTGAGTAAGATTTTTTCAAGTTTTCAAGCGCTCTTTTCCTATCTTCAACAGAGTTTTCTCAAAAGTTTTAAGAGCTTCATTTTCATATCTAAATAGAGTTTATCAAGATTGATTCTCTTGACTTTATCAAAAGCTTTTTCTTGAGTTTTTCACTCCCACATTTATCTTGTTTTCACACAAGTTTGAGCTAGGAGAATAGAGGTTCTAGAGACAAGAGAGCCAACCAAATGTCAACCAAATCAACCCACCATCAATTCACAATCCGGGTTGTTCGTACTGTCAGACACCAAACCATGTCTTTGAAGAGTGCCCCGTTTTCCATACCCAGCAAGTGCCACCGGAACACCTGAATGCGACCTACTCACGGCCGCTGCCTAATCCCTACTCGCAAACATACAATCCTGGTTGGAGGAATCACCTCAATTTCTCCTGGGACCAGAACAATCCTCCTAGGCCTAATTTCTCCAACAATTTTCACCATCCCAGTCCTCCACTAAATTTCCCCAGTCAAGCTCCATCTTCCTTCTCTCAAAGTTCACCAATAGAAAAGAAATTCAGCAAATTAGAGGAGAGCATAGAAGCTTTCATGAAGTCCCAAACCGCTTTCATGTAAAACCAGGGACAAACGCTAAACAACCATTCACAGGCTATATCGAAATTGGAAATGCAGATGAGCCAATTAGCTAGCTCCCTAAGTGAAAGACCAAAGGGTACTTTACCTAGTCGGCCGCTAGTTAACCCAAAAACCTCCAATCAAGCATATGAAATTCAGAATCCATCGATCAACCAGTGCAATGCTGTTCACACACTTCGATCTTGAAAGAAGGTAGACAACCAGGTCTACCAACAGAAAAGTCCAGTCCATCCTGATCCTACTCCAGCCTCCACCTCTGCTAGTTCCTCCCAAACTGCTCCTCAAACATCTAATGAGGACAAAGCTGCTGAACAAGTTCATAAGCCTGTAGCACCCTTTCCCAATAGGCTTAGGAACAACAATAAGAATATGCATATGGAGAAAATGCTAGAGATGTTCAACTAGGTCAAATTGAATGTGCTACTTCTTGACGCTATCCAACAAGTCCCGGCTTATGCCAAATTTCTTAAGGATATGTGTACGAAGAAGAGAAAGACCAATGTGCCCAAGAAAGTGTTCTTGGCAACCAATATAAGCGAAATTCTGTCTGGTCCCATTCAGGTGAAATACAAGGATCTCGGATGTTCCACCATTTCCTGCACCATAGGACAGACTGAAATCAGTAGAGCACTTCTTGACCTAAGAGCAAGTATCAACTTGCTACCTCTCTCAGTATACCAGCAACTTGGATGGGCGAGCTAAGCCCAGCTCGAGTCACCATTCAGCTAGCTGACCGATCTGTGAAGATCCCGTAGGGAAAAATCACAGACGTCCTTATCCGGGTCGGGGATTTCATTTACCCCGTTGACTTCATTGTGCTTGACACCTAACCTGTGTCCAATCTTAGGTCTCAAACTCCCGTCATCTTAGGACGCCCATTCCTTACTACAACCAATGTCATAATCAACTGTAGGAGCGGGTCCATGCGATTGACCTTTGGAGACATGACGAAGAAAGTCAATGTCTTCAATCTTGGAAGACAACCTAGGGATGTCAATGATCAGACATTTGAGGTCAATTCTATTGAAAATCTGACCAGTGAGCATGAGGAAAACATGTAAATAGAAACGGAGGCAGAATTTAATCTGAAGGCTGAGGATTTTAATCTAGACCAGATCGTAGATTCAACAGTACATTGGGCATCAAGTCCAAGTGTACCTCATCATAGGATTGAGAGCCCGGAGATTGCATCTAATGAAGCAACACCTTCCCTAGAGCTAAAAGCCTTACCTGAACACCTCAAGTACGCCTACCTGGGCGGAAAGGACACCTTGCCAGTCATCATACCATCCCACTTGACTGAGCAACAAGAGGACAGCTTAATGTCTATTCTGAAAAGACATAGGGGAGCCATTGGATAGACGATGAAGAACATCAAAGGGATAAGTCCAGCCATAGTGCAACATAAAATCCATTAAGTCGATGAAGCAACCCCCAGGAGGGACCCACAACTCAGGCTTAACCCTCTCATGCAAGAGGCAGTTAAAGCGAAAATTTTAAAACTATTAGATAATGGGATCATTTATCCCATTTCAGATAGTCAATGGGTTAGCCCTGTTCATGCTGTCCCTAAGAAAGCTAGCTTTACGGTGGTTGAAAATGAGCAACAAGAGTTGGTACAAACAAGATTTCCTGCAAGGTTCATGTCTGTATCGACTATAGGAAGTTGAATGCAGCCACCCGTAAAGACCACTTCCCGCTACCCTTCATCGATCAAATGCTGAAAAGATTGGCTGGACATGAGTACTATTGCTTCCTAGATGGGTATTCGGGATATAACCAAATCCCCATTGCTGCAGAAGACCAGGAAAAGACCACGTTCACCTGCCCGTTCGGAACCTTTCCTTATCGGCGCATGCCTTTTGGATTATGCAATGCTCCCGCAATATTCCAACGGTGCATGCTTAGTTTGTTCTCTGACATTGTGGAACGTTTTCTTGAGATTTTCATGGATGACTTCTCCATCTACGGAGATTCATTTGATCAGTGTCTTCATCACCTAGAGTTAGTATTGCAAAGATGCAAGGAGAAGAACCTAACTCTAAACTGGGAGAAATGTCAGTTCATGGTGAGACAGGGGTTGTCTTAGGCCATGAGATTTTTAGGAGAGGCATTGAAGTGGATAAGGTTAAAGTAGAAGTGATTGCTAAGCTTCCACCACCCAAAAGCATCAAGGATATTAGATCCTTTCTAGGGCATGCTGGGTTCTACTGACGGTTCATTAAGGATTTTAGCAAAATCGCTAGGCCCTTAACCAACCTGCTCGCTAAGGACGTGCCATTCGATTTTAACGACGAATATTTCAAGTCATGGGGGAAGCTTAAGCAAGAACTTATTTCTGCGCCTATCATTTCTGCTCCTAATTGGGCCCAGCCGTTTGAAATCATGTGTGATGCATCTAATTTTGCTATTGGCGCTGTTCTAGGACAACGCATCGTTAATAGACAGCATGTGATTTACTATTCGAGTAGGACCTTGAATGACGCCCAACAGAATTATACAACGACTGAGAAGGAATTCTTGGCCGTTGTCTTTGCGTTAGAAAAGTTCCGGCCCTACTTGTTGGGTTCGAAGACGGTGATTTTCACGGATCACTCGGCTCTGAAATACCTCATGACCAAGAAGGAAGTAAAAGCCCGATTGATTCGGTGGATCCTTTTGCTTCAAGAATTTGACTTGGAAATTCGGGATAAACGAGGTATAGAAAATGTGGTCGCTGATCATCTCTCATGAATTCCGAACGCACCGATCATACAAGCTCTAATTAATGAGGATTTCCCAGACGAGCACATCCTGACCATTCTTAAGGAGCCCTGGTATGCAGACATTGTTAATTACCTGGCCACTGGATAATTACCCGCTGACTGACAAAGCAAGACCAATACCGCTTCTTTGCCCAAGTACGGTACTTCTTCTGGGAATAACCGTATCTTTTTAAGTATTGTCCCGACCAAATAATTAGACGATGCATACCAGAGGAAGAACAGAGGAGTGTGCTCAGCTTTTGCCATGACCTTGCATGCGGAGGACACTTCGGTCTCCGCAAGACTGCAGAGAAGGTTCTTCAAAGTGGGTTTTACTGGCCCACTTTGTTCAAAAACTTATACCATTTTTGCAAGTCATGCGCAAATTATCAGAAAATTGGGAAAATTTCAAGAAGAGACATGATGTCCCTGAACCCGATCCTAGAAGTTGAAATTTTTGATGTTTGGGGTATCGACTTCATGGGGCCATTCCCTAATTCATTGGCAACCAGTTTATTTTGGTTGCTGTAGATTATGTCTTTAAGTGGGTAGAAGCTGTGCCAACTAAGACCAATGACAACAAAGTGGTTGTCAAATTTTTAAAAGAGAACATCTTCTTCTGATTTGGCACCCCTAGAGCGATAATTAGTGATAATGGATCGCAATTCTGCAACAGAGTTTTTGAAGCTCTGATGTGAAAATATTCCATCAATCACAGGTTATCCACTCCGTATCATCCCCAGACAAATGGGCAGGTAGAAGTCACCAATCGACAACTCAAGCTCATTCTGGAAAAGACTGTCGGACAGAACTGAAAGGATTGGTCGGTCAAACTCAACGATGCATTGTGGGCTTACCGCACTGCTTTTAAGACAGTTCTGGGGATGTCTCCTTATCGAATCGTATTTGGAAAATCTTGTCATCTACCAGTCGAATTAGAACACCGTGCCTTATGGGCCATTAAACAACTCAACTTTGATCTGAGTAAGGCCGATGAGCTAAGGAGACTGCAGATCGCAGAATTAGAGGAGATACGGAATGAAGCTTATGAGAATGCCCGAATCACCAAAAGCAGGACTAAACTTTTCCATGACCAGATCATAACCCGGAAACACTTTGCCTCGGGAGATAAGTTTCTGCTGTACAACTTGAGGCTTCATATTTTTGCGGGGAAGCTGAAAACTCGTTGGTCCGGACCCTTCATTGTGCGCACTGTCTTTCCACATGGTGCTGTGGAAATTTTCGATCCAAAAAGTAATCAGGAATTCAAGGTGAACGGGCAAAGATTAAAGCCATTTCTAACTGCTGAGCAAGAGTCGCACGCTGCAGTTGTCCTGTGTCTTTGCAACCTAGTGTATACTTGACTGTCTGCCATCACACACACAAATAAAAATAAAATTGAAAAAAAACAAATAATAAATAATAATAATAATATATATATATATATAAATGACTTGTCTATAAATAATAAGAGATTCATTCCAATAACCATACCCTTGGTAAACTTGTAATTACTTTTGTGCCCTAGGGGTAAGATTGGAATTTCATCATTTTGTTGTGCCTACTTATACCTCTCCACCCCTCTTTTTGCTATCTACCCTGCATTCCTTCTCCAGATCTCAAAAGAGGAGGTCAAGAGCCACCCCCTCCCCCAAAATCCTCCACCCCCTCCATCCAAAAGCCGCGCCCAGGCCTTTCTGGCCGCGGAAACGCGGCCCGTTCCAGGAGCTGGCCGCGCCGCCCGCTCTCCTCTCAGCCACACATCGGAGTTCTCCTCAGTTTCGTCAATGATTTGGGTTTCTCTGTCTGGATTTACTCTAGGCAAGATTTTTTTGGTTCCCCCCAAGGTTTCTGAGGGAGGTTTGCAATTCGTTACCCATTCTCTCTATTTTTCCATACTCAATCATGGCTCCTACCATATTCCCTGAGAAAGATTTCTCCCGTATATTTACTGATGTTCAAGGGTATGGTACCGTATTTTTAGATCGAATTAGGAAGCGGCAATGGTATGGCTTAGTTTATGATAATACCACTCTTGAAGCCTACTATTGCCCGGACTTAGTGAAACAATTTTATTTGAGTATCGACATTGAGACAATTGACCATGACCACTTTGTTGTCCATTTTGATCACAGGGATCTTGCGGTCACCCAGGATACCATTGAAGCGGTCACGCAAGTCCCATCCCCCCTCAGCATGTTGCCCCCTGCCCTTGATTGATTACCTGACCTTGATGGGGTGCGCTGCACTGAGCTCGATCACGGTGTTCGAGCAAATATTACGTTTCGTAACATTCATTGCGTTGGACGTTGGATCCAACGCAATATTTTGGGTATTGATCATACTACTTCTTTCTACAGACCTGCCCTTCAGATTATCCACAGCCTCATGACGAGGCAACACACTGTCTGTCTCAACACCATGCTTTTGCAGCAGCTGATTGCCAACTCCCAACGCACTAGGGGTGCGAAATACTCTTTACCTGTCCTAGTCACCCGTCTTTGCCAAATTTTTCTGCCCGACGCGGAATTTATTGCATATGATAGAGTACTAGTCACCCACGAGTGCATCACCAGTGCCTACAATAGCTGCTTGCATTCGATCTGGGCACCTACCGTCCAACTCGAAGATGTTCCTGCTGAATCATCCTCAGAGGAACATATGGATGAGGAAGATGACCCACACTTTTGGCAGCAACCTCTCCCTACTGAGACCTATGCATTCATGTCCTCCATTTGGAAGGGCATGAAAAAGATTTTTAGAGGTCAAATCAGGTTAAGGAGACAACTGGACGCTCACGATTCTAGGCTGGAACGTATTGAGGACACCCTCCGGCGTTCACGCTCGGCCGGACCTAGCACTTCGACCGGCCCGAGTCGGAGGAGATGGTGATATCATTTCTTTCCCCTATTTACTGCATCTGCATTTACATCACATTCATTGAGGACAATGCATTAGATAGGTGTGGGGGGTGCTAACACTTTTTCTTTTTCTTTTATTCTTTTTTTTTCTTTCTTGAAAAAAAACAAAAAAAAAATTTCCAGATTGAAAAGAAATTTCATACTCTTTATAAAAATACCAAAAGATTGTAGGAATTAAGGGAACCTTATTAATGAATTTTTATTTTTGCCTAAATAAACAAGAAAGATTGGTTTGACTAAAAAGTTAGAAGGGATAAAGAAAATAACTCATACCTTTTATTTAGCCTTAGTAGAATATGCATAAACCGCACTCACATGCTTGAGATTTAGAGACACAACTCTGAAAAAAAAAAGAAAAAAAAGGCTGGATAATTGTGCTCAAGAAGCATGATTACTCACGCCAAAAAAAAATCTATAATAATGTACAAATAAATCTTGATTTCGTGGCCTACCCCACTTACATATTTGACCTGAGGGGTGCTTTTCCACCTGGTGCCCTAAGACCATCTGGTTTGGGAGTCATCAGTTTGATATGTGTTACATAAGTGAAGTAGAAAGCCTAATGGAACCAAGAATAATAAGTAAATATTAATAAAATTAAATTATATTCAAAGTTGAGTTAAAAAATCCCAAGCACATCACACTTACACATTATGCATATCTATCTAAAGCAAAATAACAGAATGAGTTAGAAGTACAAGATCCTTTCTAAATTTAAAGAAAACCATTGTTTCTTCTTTTACGAAGGCTAAAGTATAAGAGGACTTATGAGGGTTAAACCTAATTCTTACATCATTTGGTCATTTTTACTTAAATAATTGAAAGTTCTTTTTCATGACAGAATTTTTGATAACAACTAATTACTTTTCTTTACTTACTGGATTTTGTGGGTGCAATCCGCTGAAAACCCACAGGAGACAATACTCCTCCTCTAGGGGAAACCTAGACGTTTAAAGGCTTGTTGCACATGCTCAGTGCAATCGCGTCACTTGTAAAAGTAGTGTAATAATTTTCTTATTTTTGTTTTGCTAGGGATGAGTAAAAAGATAAGTGTGGGGGTGTAATTAGTCTCTAATTTTGCATAATTTTCATCACATTCTCATATTTATTTGGTATAAAATTATGCTAATAAAGCTTTGCTTGCTTGATCCTAGGTCCATGATGTGCAAATGAAGAAGAAGGCCTTAATTACCATTTAATGGGTGATTAAAGGCCTACCAAGTAGCCATTGACTTTAGAGTGAAGTTTTGTCAGTTCAGAACATCATATCAGCAAACCAGACCTACCTGACAGGGGACAAACTGGGCGACGCACTGACCGAAGCCAGGCGCGCGCCGCCCAGGCATGGCCGCGGAAACGCGGCCTGGGCAGCGTTTCCGCGGCCATACGGGCGCGAGCGCCTGGGCTTTGGGGCAGGGGTTGCCCCCTGGCACCCCTTTCCCCTGGTGCCTATAAATACTGTTGGCCTAAGGTTACAATCACCTCTTTTATTGAGTTTTGATGATTACAAAACATATATAGTTATTTGTACTAATCATGTTTTATGTTTAAGTGTGTTTCAGGGTTCTAAAGATTCATGGAGTTTTCTTCCCTAAAGGAAGGTTGTTTTGACTCAAGTCGGTTCATTTCGGGTTCAAGAATCAAGCTTTGCAAGATCATATGGAGTAGCCCGTTTGAAGACTTTGTTAGTCACCTAGAACCTATGTAAGAATTAGTTTGTCAAAGAATGAGGTTGTGTCTAGTTGGCTCTAAAACACAAAAAATACAAGTTTTTAGTTTTGGTATTTGTTTTAAGTTCATGCTTTGGTCTCTATACATGATTCAAATTTTTATAAATTTTATATCTTGTTTATATCATGTATATCTATCTTTTCAGCATGATACTTAGCCATATTTCCCTACAAAATTATTTTGAAAATTTTCCCTAGTCCAGAAAAATCCTTCTTCAAAATCTGTTTCAGGCCTGGCGGTCGACCGGCCGGTCGACTGGACCTATTCCAGGCCAGGACAGTCGACCGCCCGGTCGACCAAGTCCTGTGTCCAGGACGTGCACGCTTGTGCACGTCTGTCGGTCGACCGACCAAAAATAGCTTGCTCTCTGTTTTTTGTAGGTCGGCCGACCGGCCGACCGAGCCCAACGGCTATATGCCAACGGCGCTGCCGGTCGACCGGACCGGTCGACCGACAAGCCTGCCAGCTGCCAACGGCTCTTTCCTCTTTGGTGAAAATCTGAATTCTGATTTTCACCCTGTTTTGTGACAGAATTCTCTAACTTTTTGGGGGTATTTTCTGATCAAATAAACTTAATTTAAATGTGTTTTAATCCCTTCCTCTTCCTATAAATAGAGGAGATTGGTCTCTTGCAAAAGCACCAAGAAAAATCCCTAGTTTACAAGTTTTCAAAAGAAAGAAAAAGTTTCAAAGCTCTCAATTCTTTCTTGCATTCTTGGCTATTGTTTTTCAGTTGTGTTCTCAAGCAAGTTTCATTTACAACTGAGTTTGTTTTTCTCACTACACTTCTAGAGTCAAAATTCCCATCCTCATTCTATAAGGAAGTTGTAAAGAGAAAGTTTGTAAGAAGTTTGTGATCCTTTTGGTGATCACTTGGCTACTTGTTCCTTCTTCTTGTTCTTGTTGAGATACCTCTTCGGTAGAGGTTTGTAAGTGGTGGAGTTCGGTACTCCGGTCTTCGGTAGACCTTGTAAAGTCCTCGGTGGATAGTGGAAACCCTTCACGGCGGTGAAGGCGGGGAGTAGAGCGGTGGCTCGAACCTCGAAACAAATACTTTGTGTTTGCGATTGATTTTCTCTTTGCTCTCTATTGCTCTTACTTTCTTGCTTGTGTTATTGCTATTCTTTCATACCTTGTGATATATCTTGTGTGCATTTCATTATTGCTTCCAATTCATTTCTCACCTCATTGTCGATCATTACTCATACAACAAGATTGCAATACGCACCTCTAACTCTTATCTAGAGGAATCACGAGGAAGGAGTTCAGAGCCCTTCACCGGGTGTTCGGCTCTTAGTCTTGTTTTGAGTGATCGTTGCATCATTCATTCATACTTGTTTTAAAAAGATTATTAGATTAGCATATACACCTATTCACCCCCCCTCTAGGTGTTTTCAATTGGTATCAGAGCATAGGTCTCTAGGCTCTTGGCTTAACAATTTTAGAGAGATCCTTTTATTTGCTAATCACCACATTCATTTCATACTCATTTACTTAGTAAAAATGGCCGATAGAATTAAGACCCCCCCCAAAATTTGATGGCCTTAACTTTCCCATATGGAAGGTTAAGATGACCGTTTTCTTGCAATCCCTAGGAAGCCGGGTTGCAAAGGCGGTGACCAAACCATTTAGTGCACCCACCGGTGATGAGTCCACTTGGTCCGAAATTGAGACCAAAGAATTTGATGCTAACTCTAGGGCTCACTATGATTTGCTCCAAGCACTTAATGAAATTTCTAGAGTTATTCATTGTAAATCCGCTCATGAAATTTGGACTCACTTGCTTGTTACTCATGAGGGAACATCACAAGTGAAGAGGGCTAAAATAGACCTTCTTCGTTCCCAATATGAAAATTTCTCTATGAATGAAAATGAAACCATAGATGATATGGTTACTAGATTTACCAAGATTACTAATGGACTTTCTTCTCTAGGTGATGGTATTGACAACGACCAAAGAGTAAGGAAGATCATTCGGGCTCTTCCACCTTCTTGGGAAGTCAAAGCCACCACCTTGAAGGAACTCAACGACAAGGAGGAGATGGAGCTTATAGGTCTCATTGGGAACCTCAAGACCCATGAGATGGAAAGAAAAGCAAGAGAAGAAATGGCTCCCTACAAGAAGAAAGCTATTGCCTTCAAAAGTCAATCCTCATACTCCGACGAAGACAATGAAGAAGAAGATGACGAAGAGCTCTCACTTCTTGTTAAGAACGTTCGGAGGATGTATAACAAGGCAAAGTTCCAAGGTAGAAGGAGATGTCAAGGAGGCAAAGAAGAGAGGAAAATTATTTGCTTCAATTACCAAAAACCGGGTCATATTGTTGCGGAATGCCCGGATAAAGTCAAGCCCTCCACCTCCAAGAAGCCTTACAAGAAGAAAGCTTTAAAGGCCACTTGGGATTCCGAGAGTGAATCCGAGGAAGTTGACACTGCAAACATGTGCTTCATGGCTAATGAAGGCACAAGCAAGGTAACCCCCGACACTTCTTTTGATTGTGAGCTTTCCATGGATGAACTAGGAGAAGCATTTGTAGAACTCTCACATAATTATGATTTTCTTAAGAAAAAATATTTGAAAATGAAAAAGGAAAATGAGTCTCTTAATCACCAAGTTTTTACTCTTACTAAAGAAAAGGATGAATTATCTTCTACTTTAGTTTCCACCCAAAAAGATTTTGATAACTATAAGATTTCTTGCAAAGGTAAGTTTCCACAAGTTGATAAAAATGAAATTACCATGCTAAAAGAGAAAATTGATTCTCTAGGAGTTGTTTTGAAAAAGTGTGAATTTGATAAGAATAGGCTTGAGGCTATGTTTCCTAAGAAACAAGCCTCTAAGAAACAACCCCATGTTATGCATGCTCATGTTCATAAATCACAACCTTTACATCATGCCAAACCCCCCAAACATGCGCACCCTCCACACACACATCATGCATTCATGTATGGGAAGGTATTTTCATGCACTTTTTGTGGCCGTAAAGGTCACTTAGTTAAGTTTTGCTATGATAGACTTAATGCATCTCATCATAATGTTTGGGTTCGAAATACTAACTTTCAAGGATCCAAGAAAATTTGGGTACCAAAGTCAATAAATTTGTTAAATGATGTAGGTACTTTTCAAGGCGCAACGACGTAAAGGATTGTGGTATCTTGATAGTGGTTGCTCAAGGCACTTGACTTGGGATATCAACAACTTTGCAATCCTATCAAGATACCATGAAGGTAGCTCCGTCACCTTCGGAGATGATACCAAGGGAAAAATCATCGGTATTGGTAATGTTAAACTTGGTACATCCCCTTTAATAGAAAATATTGTTTTAGTTGATGGCCTCAAGCATAATCTCTTGAGTGTTAGTCAACTTTGTGACAAAGGTTTTGATGTTGTTTTGATAACATAGCTTGTAGAGTTTTTGATAGACAATCTAACACATGTATATTTTCCAGTTTTCGTGAAAGCAATATATACATGATTGACTTGTCTAATATGTCTTGTAATGCTACTTGTTTGAAAGCCCTCGATGTTGACTCTTGGTTGTGGCATAGAAGATTAGGCCACATTTCGTTTGACCATCTATCTAGGTTAAACAACAAGGAAATGGTGAAGGGTATTCCTTGCTTGAACTTTGAAAAGGACCGCGTTTGTGACGCGTGCCAACTTGGGAAACAAACCAAGTCCTCTTTCAAGTCAATCAAGGATATCATGACATCACGTCCCTTGGAGTTGATCCATATGGATTTGTTTGGTCCTACTCAAACTAAAAGTCTAAGTGGGAATCGTTTTGCATTTGTTTTAGTTGATGATTTTTCGCGTTTTACTTGGGTTTTCTTTTTAGAACACAAAAATCAAGCCTTTTCATCTTTTCAAGCCTTTAAGAAAAGAGTTGAAAAGGAAAAAGATTCTTCAATTTTAAGAATAAGAAGTGATAGAGGAGGTGAATTCATTAACCTACCCTTTACCACTTTCTGTGAAGAATATGGAATTAAGCATGAACTATCTTGTCCTAGAACTCCACAACAAAATGGAGTAGTTGAACGGAAAAATCGAACATTACAAGAGATGGCTAGGATAATGATTAGTGAATATGGTCTCCCACATTATTTGTGGGCCGAGGCCGTTAATACATCATGCTATATATCAAATCGTGTTTTCTTATGCAAAAATACTTCAAAAACATCTTTTGAGATTTATTTTTCTAGAAAGCCAAATGTTTCATACTTTAAAGTTTTTGGATGCAAATGTTTTGTTTTAAATACAAAAGACAATTTGGGAAAATTTGATGCTAGGTCTTATGAAGCAATTTTTGTAGGTTACTCAAATACTAGTAAAGCCTATAGAGTTTTTAATAAGTCATCTTTAACTATTGAAGAGTCTATACATGTAAAATTTGAGGAATCTAATGTGTTTGTTAAGAATGTTGTAGAAATAGATTCTTTGCATGAAGACATGGAGAAAGTCACTTTGAAGGACTCACCTACTATTGAAGGCATGCCAAAGGATGATGAAGGGAGTGAAACTAAGGATCAAGAGGTTCAAGGAAATGAAATTCAAAGAATTGAAGTGGAGCCTACTCAACAACTTCCAAAGGATTGGAGATACAATCCACATCATCCCAAGGACCTTGTTTTAGGTGAAGTATCTCAAGGGGTAACTACTCGTTCTCAACTTCATAATTTTTGTGGACACTATGCTTTTATTTCTCATTTTGAACCCAAAAACGTCCTCGAAGCCGAGGCCGACTCATATTGGTTGCTAACCATGCAAGAGGAACTCAATCAATTTGAACGCAACCAAGTTTGGCACCTTGTTCCTAGGCCCCACGATAGACCAACAATTGGTACTAAGTGGATCTATAAGAACAAGTTAGATGAGTCAGGTAACGTTGTTAGGAATAAAACTAGGTTAGTTGCCCAAGGTTACACTCAAATCGAAGGTATCGATTTTGATGAAACCTTTGCACCCGTAGCACGGCTTGAAGCAATACGGATGACACTTGCATTTGCTTCATATAAAGATTTTAAGATTTTTCAAATGGATGTTAAAAGTGCTTTCTTAAATGGATTTATTGAAGAGGAGGTGTATGCTGAACAACCCCCTGGGTTTGTTGATCCTACACATCCGAATTTTATTTTCAAACTTGACAAAGCTCTTTATGGTTTAAAACAAGCCCCTAGGGCTTGGTATGAAAGCCTTTCTTCATTTCTAATTTCAAATGGTTTTAAGAAAGGAAAAATTGATACTACTTTATTTACAAAACATGTTAAAAATGATATTCTTATTGTTCAAATTTATGTGGATGATATCATTTTTGGTTCTACTAATGAAACCCTTTGCCAAGCTTTTGAATCATGCATGAAGGAAGAATTCGAAATGTCTATGATGGGTGAGCTCAACTATTTCCTTGGTCTCCAAATCAAGCAAAGAAAGGATGGGATTTTCATCAATCAAGCCAAGTACTCAAAGGAACTTATCAAGAGGTTCGGGCTTGAAGGAGCTAAAGTAAGCAAAACTTTCATGGCAACAACCACAAAGCTTGACAAGGATGAACAAGGTAAAAGTGTAGACATTAAGCTTTATCGTAGCATGATTGGTAGTTATTGTATTTGTCGGCTAGTAGGCCGGATATTATGTTTTGTGTATGTCTTTATGCTCGTTTTCAATCATGTCCTAAGGAGTCATTTAGTAGCGGTAAAACGCATTATTAAATACCTTAAGGGCACAATTGAAATGGGTTTGTGGTATCCGAAAATCGGACAATTTAACATGACTAGTTTTTCGGATGCCGACTATGCGGGTTGTAGGGTAGATAGGAAGAGTACAAGTGGAACATGTCAATTTCTTGGTAATTGTCTTGTTTCTTGGTCTTCCAAAAAGCAAAATTCGGTAGACCTTTCAACCGCCGAGGCGGAGTATGTTGCAGCCGGAGCTTGTTGTGCACAAGTTCTTTGGATGAAACATACTCTCCTTGACTATGATTTGCATTTTGACCATATTAAAATATTTTGTGATAATACTAGTACTATTCATATGACCAAAAATGTAAATCACATAGTAAAACTAAGCACATTGACATTAGGTATCACTTTCTTAGAGATCATTATGAGAAAGGTGATATTGATATTGATTATGTTTCTACCGATTTTCAACTTGCCGATATTTTTACAAAACCTCTAGACTATGCTAGATTTTCATTTATTTGTGGTGAGTTGAATGTTTGCATTATGGATTCTTTAAAGAAAATTTTCTTTTTGTTTACCCATTTTGATGTATGACAAAAAGGGGGAGAAAAAGTTTAGTTTATTATGACTTTAGAGTTTTATTATGACTTTAGAGTTTTTAAGTTTTATGCACTTTGGATTTTGTTTTGTGCATTGTGTTTTATGCTTTATGTATATAGCTATTCATTTTTTATACATAGTCATTCTTTTATACATAGCATAATTTGAGGGGGAGCTTCCAAGCTCCTTTCCCATGTTTAAAATAACTATATGTTTTGTCATCATCAAAAAGGGGGAGATTGTTGGCCCAAGGTTACAATCACCTCTTTTATTGAGTTTTGATGATTACAAAACATATATAGTTATTTGTACTAATCATGTTTTATGTTTAAGTGTGTTTCAGGGTTCTAAAGATTCATGGAGTTTTCTTCCCTAAAGGAAGGTTGTTTGACTCAAGTCGGTTCATTTCGGGTTCAAGAATCAAGCTTTGCAAGATCATATGGAGTAGCCCGTTTGAAGACTTTGTAATCACCTAGAACCTATGTAAGAATTAGTTTGTCAAAGAATGAGGTTGTGTCTAGTTGGCTCTAAAACACACACACACACTTTTAAAAATACAAGTTTTTAGTTTTGGTATTTGTTTTAAGTCATGCTTTGGTCTCTATACATGATTCAAATTTTTACAAATTTTATATCTTGTTTATATCATGTATAATCTATCTTTTCAGCATGATACTTAGCCATATTTCCCTACAAAATTATTTTGAAAATTTTCCCTAGTCCAGAAAAATCCTTCTTCAAAATCTATTTCAGGCCTGGCGGTCGACCGGGCCGGTCGACTGGACCTATTCCAGGCCAGGACAGTCGACCGCCCAGTCGACCGAGTCTTGTGTCCAGGACGTGCACGCTTGTGCACGTCTGTCGGTCGACCGACCGAAAACAGCTTGCTCTCTATTTTTTGTCGGTCGGCTGACCGGCCGACCGAGTCCAACGGCTATATGCCAACGGCGCTGCCGGTCGACCGGACCGGTCGACCGACAAGCCTGCTAGCTGCCAACGGCTCTTTCCTCTTTGGTGAAAATCTGAATTCTAATTTTCACCCTGTTTTGTGACAGAATTCTCTGACTTTTTGGGGGTTATTTTCTGATCAAATAAATTTAATTTAAATGTGTTTTAATCCCTTCCTCTCCCTATAAATAGAGGAGATTGGTCTCTTGCAAAAGCACCAAGAAAAATCCCTAGTTTACAAGTTTTCAAAAGAAAGAAAAAGTTTCAAAGCTCTCAATTCTCTCTTGCATTCTTGGCTATTGTTTTTCAGTTGTGTTCTCAAACAAGTTTCATTTACAACTGAGTTTGTTTTTCTCACTACACTTCTAGAGCCAAAATTCCCATCCTCATTCTATAAGGAAGTTGTAAAGAGAAAGTTTGTAAGAAGTTTGTGATCCTTTTGGTGATCACTTGGCTACTTGTTCCTTCTTCTTGTTCTTGTTGAGATACCTCTTCGGTAGAGGTTTGTAAGTGGTGGAGTTCGGTACTCCGGTCTTCGGTAGACCTTGTAAAGTCCTCGGTGGATAGTGAAAACCCTTCACGGCGGTGAAGGCGGGGAGTAGAGCGGTGGCTCGAACCTCGAAACAAATACTTTGTGTTTGCGATTGATTTTCTCTTTGCTCTCTATTGCTCTTACTTTCTTACTTGTGTTATTGCTATTCTTTCATACCTTGTGATATATCTTGTGTGCATTTCATTATTGCTTCCAATTCATTTCTCACCTCATTGTCGATCATTACTCATACAACAAGATTGCCATACGGACCTCTAACTCTTATCTAGAGGAATCACGAGGAAGGAGTTCAGAGCCCTTCACCGGGTGTTCGGCTCTTAGTCTTGTTTTGAGTGATCGTTGCATCATTCATTCATACTTGTTTTAAAAAGATTATTAGATTAGCATATACACCTATTCACCCCCCCTCTAGGTGTTTTCAAATACCCCCCAGGGGTCTTCAATTTGGAGATATCCAGAGAATAGAGTTGTATTTGTTGCTTTGCTAGGAATTGCAGTTGTTGTTGTTGTTGTTCTTCTAGTTTTAGTTTTAGCCATTAGAGTGAAAGAGAGAGAGAGAGAGAGTGTGTAAGTGTTGTATTTGAAGATGACAAGCTAATACAAGTAACTACTTTTCTTTCTTCTTTTCATTTACTTGTGTTTTTCGTTTGCTTCTACTTCCTTGTTGTAGAGTAAACTCATTTCTCTTTATTTCTTTCTTTTGTTGTTTCTTATTGTAGTGTAATTCCCTTCCTCTCCATTTATTTTCCTTTGTTGTTTCTTTTTCTTTTATGTCTACTAACTTCTCATTTGCATGGCTAACTAACTACTAACCCACTAATATCTAACAACTTGCTTGATAAACCCAAATGAGTCAATAGTGTCAACTAAGCCTTGTGCAAATAAGAGTTATGATATCTTAAGACGAGGGTTCTAACTCTAACTTGCATTCAAGTATTCATTTTCTTATATTTCATACTTAACGGGTTTTTGATGATATATGGATTGCATGCTTTACTTATTTTTGTAAGTTAGAGATTTCCTTTTAACTTTGCCGATACCATTAGTTCACTTGTGTCTTCCCCTATTCTCGCCTTCAATTGGATCTTGATAAGGGAATGTCCATGTATTTGTCATGTAAAGCTAAGTTAAAGGAAGGACCTTCACTCGATTTCTACGTGAATGGTTCCTATGCATAAGGGTTATTCTTGCCTATGATCCATCGTGAGGCTATATTATTAAGAAGTTAGAGATTAGTGGGAGCAATTAGTAGAAAGTTAGCCATGCATTTTTACCACTAAGAAAATCCAACTTTACAAACCACCAAATCATTTTCAAACAATTCTTGAAACCAACTTGTTTTAATTTTGTAACTCTTTATTTAAAACAAAGAATTTTCTCTTTTCTTGAACATAGAACCCGCATCAAGCTTTCATCGCTCTCCTTCCTTGTGGATACGACCCATATAGCCACTTCGCTACTACTGAAGAATCGCAAAAGCAGTAACATCGACCCACACTCTTTTTTCTTATTCTTGTACTTGCTTTTTGCCGATCAGAGGGTCTGTCGACCGACCCGGTCGATTGACAGAGAGCTCTGCTCTCTGGATCCGGCCCCAGTCGACTGGGCGGTCGACCGTGGCACAACGGTAGGAAATCCGACCGTTGGCCGGTCGACCGATAACAGATTTTTCTGCTGAGTTGTCCCCAACGGCTAGTTTTTGGAGCCTATTTATATAGGGTTGTTTTGGGCTGTTTCCATATGATTTTTGGAGCGTTTTCAAGCTAGTTTTTCCCATCTATTTCAGAGTTTTCTCCACTTGTTTTACAGCCAATATTTTCATATCAAAAGTAGAGTTTTTCAAGAGGGTTTTCAAAAGTGATTTCTTGAGTTTTTCACCACAAAATCTATCCAAGTTTTTTCTCACACATACTTGAGCTTTCCATTTCTATATCAATCATATAGAGAGTTGTGAGTGTTTTTAGGTGATCCAAGTGTAGAGATCACCAAGTGTCTCATTCTTGTATTTGAGGAGGCAAACTTGCGTTCATATTGCTTTAAGTTCTTGTGGGAGCTCGGTGTAGAGGTGCGACCTTGGCAAGCTAATGTGTTTGCGTGTGTTCGTTCTTACAGGAACAAGAGAGGGATTAGTGAGTCCAAGGAGTTCTAGTGTGAACTCGTTGTAGGTGTTGCGACACCGAGTGATCCGGTGGGATCGATTCTAGTGGAAATTCTTCATAGTGTTGAAGGCGGGGACGTAAAGTAAGGGTGCTCGAACCTCGAAACAAATCTCCTGTGTTTGTGATTACTCTCTCTCTCTCTCTCACTTGTGTTTATATCTTGCATATTCTTATTGTTCATATTCATTACTTGCTTGATATATCTTGTGCTTAAATTGATACATGCTTGGGATTGTTTGCTCACACTTGTATTCAACCAAGAGAGCCATAGCGGCACCTCAACTCTTATCTAGAGGAATCTTGAGGAGATAGTCCAGAGCCCTTCACCGGAAATTCGGCTACACTCTTGTGTTATACCTTGTGAGTTTAGCATAATAGTTTTTATTTGCTTAAATAGTTTTTAATTCTGCATTATTCATCATTAGATTAGCTAGTCACCTATTCACCCCCTCTAAATGATTTCAATTGGTATGAGAGCTTGGTGCTCTTGATTTTTGTTTAACAACCTTGAGTTAAAGATCCTCATTTTAGGTAATCACAATCTTTGTTTACACACACATGGATTTCATGACAGCTCCCATGTTTGATATTCTTAATATCCAAGTTTGGAAGGTTAAGATGTCAATGTACCTCAAAGCCCTAGGTATTCATGTGTATTTTGTCACTATTAAAGATTCATATTGTTTAAATGGCAAAAAGCTTGAGGCTAATGCAAAAGCCCTACATGCTTTAAGATCTACCCTAAATGATGAATATTTATCTAGGGTTGCTAATCTTGATTCGGCTTTTGTAGAATGAAACACTATAGTCTCCCTTGGCGAACAAAAGCAGTACTATGCGGGGAGCGACTCGGATGATGGAAGTGATACTTCCAACGTATGCTATATGGTCCATGGGGATAACCCCCTTGAGGTAAATTTCGAATCCGAGCTTAATAAGGATGTTGACGTGCCATATGATGAGCTTACTTCATTTTGTCAACAACTTCTTAAAAAATATGATTTGCTTAAAAAGGACTATAAAAGATTAAAAAATAAATATGAGTCTATTTCAAAAGAAAAGGATTCCTTTCAAAATAAGTTTGAAAATATTTCAAAAGAAAATGAATTTTGAAAAAGGAGAAAATTTCCTTATTTTTTAAATTAAATGATCTTTGTTAAGGAAATAATTCTTTGAAAAATAAAATAAATTTGGTAGAAAAAAAAAGAAATTGTTTTGGAAGAAAACAACTCTTTGAAAAGAAAAATTATTTCAAAAGAAAAAGAAAATATTTCTAAAAAGAAAAAGGTTGTTGATTCTCATTCTTGTCATGCTCTTCATGCCACTATTGATAAAAATGAGATTCAAGTTTTGAAAAATAGAATAAATTGTTTGAGCTCAACTTTGAGCAATTGGCCATTTAATCACTTTAGATTGGAAACCTTGTTTCAAAAGAAACAAGCTCCACATGTTCAAGCACATCACCCACGATATACATATGCACACTTTACACATCATGATCACACTCACTCTCATATGCATGCTAAAGTGTATAAATGTACACATTGTGACTGCAAAGGCCATCTTACAAGATTTTGTTTTGATAGATTAAATCATACAAATTTTGTAAATAAAAATGTTTGGGTTCCTTATAATGCTAACCCCGTGGACCCAAAAGAAAATGAGTACCAAAATTTTCACCTTTTGTATTTGATGTAGGTGTGGGCTCTCACAAAACGTGAGAGGTATGGTATCTCCATGATGGATGCATGAGCTTGGTGGACATACCCTATTGATGCATCGCTATAAGGAAGTTTGGTGGGAGGACCACCACGATTTGGAGGCTTAGAGAATAGTGCCTATGGTTTGGTAACTATCTCTAAACTCCTATTCTAGTTCACATGCTTCTACATTGATAATTTTAGCATGTTTGGATTTATGATTAAATAATCATGTTTTGCACTTCATATGGTGAATACTTATTTAGATGAATTTTCATTAAAATTTGTGTATATACTTGTACAAGTAGTGAGCTACACTTGATTATTACATGTTTGTGCCTCATTGCTCATTTGTATTCATTACATGTACATGTATAATCTAGTTTTGATGATTCCCTCATTTACACTTATTTTTCTTATTTTTGTATATGTTTTGCTTCATGTATATGTTATTTTAGTCTAAAACTTATAAATATACATGTATACCATTGAGTTACTTGCCTTCATGCAAATTACATTACGGACTCGTTTGTGTTTGGGATATGTATGTATATTGTTAGTTTTGATAGAACATACATATACCTTGAAGTTTGATTTTAATGAAAAAAATAAATTTTTTATAATTTTCATATTTGTTTGATAAAAAGAATTTCATGCTTATTTTGAGCTTTATTGATTATTTCATGAATATGCTACTCACATAACTTTTGTACACTCACATTTCTTTGTTTACTCAGGACTTTGCTTCATGAGCACATTTTTGAACTTTATAGATTTTGGGTGACAATCTTTGTGTACTTAGTTATGTTTCATGAGATATATATGATTTGGTTTCATGATTGAAGGATCTTTAACTAGTTTTTTAAAAATTACTTTAAACTAGTTATTTATTCTTCATTTGGTAGTGTTTTTAATTTACAACTATTTTCAAAACTATTTTTGAAAACTTCTATCCTTAAAAGAGCGGTTGGATGTGCGATCATGCCTTGTATACTCAAATTGAAAATCTTTTTAACATGTACTTGAATAGGGTGGATAGTTATGAGTTATATACATGAACTTCATGAAATTCTATTTTTTGTATACTCATATTTGTTTTTATATATGTATGCTTCAAAATCTCTAATAATATCAGTTTCAATTGGTATTCTCTTTTTCATACATATATATGTTTTGATTGTGCTTGATTTACAATATCCTTACATGTTTTAAGCATAATTATGTTTATAGTAAGCTTGACTTAAATTTAAATGTAAATTGGTATCTTATAAGCTTATGCATTATTTTCAATTGGTATTTCTATTGATATCAAAATATATTTTACCTTTTAATTGGTATAAAAAATTTACAAGATATTTCAAGTGGTGTCAATAACCTACAAGTGATATCTTAAATTTTGTTTATTTACAAGTGGTATCTCAAAATTTATTTTGTTGACTTAAGAGATTTCAAAATTTGTTTCAAAATTTGTTGATATGTTTTACCTATATGCAAGGGGGGCTTAACATCTCTTCTATATATAGATTCATGTTCAGTGTATCTTATATTGAGGAGTTTGACCTCTCTTCTTTATGTGGTACACGTGTGTAGGGGAGTTTAACATCTCCGCTTATACATTATATATTATACTTTATGTGGGTTAGGGTCTTGTCATCCCTTCTTTATGTAATGCATGTATGCAGGGGGAGCTAACTTCACGTCTCTCTTCTTCTGAATGTATATCGTATATATATCTTTATTGTTTGATTTATTTTCGCCCCCTTGTTGATGAATTGACAAAAAGGGGGAGAAGAATTTTGAGAGTTTATATATGCATGTTTATTTCTTGTTTATGCATATATGTTTTGTTTATGCAAAAAGGGGAGAAGAATTTGATGAGCTTATGCATGTTTATCTCCTTATTTATGCATATATGTTTGTTTAGTTTTATGCACTTCATTAAATATATTTATGTTTATTGTTATGCATGAGTTAAGGGGGAGCTTCTATGACGCTTATCTTTAATCAATGTATATATAACTCCATGAGTTTTGTCATCATCAAAAAGGGGAGATTGTTGGTCCAAAGGCCCATCGCTCTAGTTTTGATGATGATTAACTCATGTAGTTATAATACTAATGATCTTGTGTTCATTTAGTCTCAGATATTTGATCAAGGTCTTAGTAGGTGTTTAGCTTTAATAAAGGATTCGAAGTCAAGTTTTGGAGCTAACACGTGTTGATTTAAGAGCTCGCGCATCAAGATTGCATCAGGTACTCAAGAGGAGTCTAGCTCATAGATCAATGTTTTGAACAAGTTAAGAAGGAGAAGAAGATTTTCACAAAAGATTTTTAAGAAGACTTGTGTCGGGTTTGTTAGTGTCAAGATTTATTTTTAGATAAAATGTAAAGGATAGATTAGTTGGTGGATTGCTCAAGTTCATATACACACAAACAAAATTTATATGTGTTTTAGAAAAAACCGTTTTGGTTTTTAAGCTTCAAAATATACATGTGTATTATTAAAACTCATTTTATAGCTTATTGTCAAAAACATAGATATTTCATCTGATATGTGTAGTGGATCATATCCATAAACATTAATCTTTAAAATTGTTTAAAATATCTTATTTTTGTATTTGGAAATATTTTGGAAAAATCATTTTTCAATCTGGAGATTGTTTTTGAAAAATACGATTTTTTTAAGGCCAAAATTTCTATATCACAAAAATAGTTCAAAATATTTTTAATATGTTGTGATTTTTAATCAAACATATTTGTATATCAAAGTATGTTAATGAACTTATTTTTTATGGAATTTATGAGAATTTATGGGATTTTATTGAAGGTAAACACCAAGTTTTAATCCTTGAAAATGTTTGACCAGGCCTTCTGCGGATCGACCGGACGGTCGACCGAGACAGAAGTCGATCGACCGGCCCAGTCGACCGATGTGAACAAATGTGCACAACCAGTTTGGCTAGAGGGCCGGTCGACCGACCGGTCGACCGCCAGAGAGCTCTGCTCTCTGGATCTGGCCCCGGTCGACGGCGCGGTCGACCGGTAGAGAACTCTGCTATCTGGATCCGGCCTCGGTCGACCGGGCGGTCGACCGATGGCACAACTGTCACGCCCCGCAATCATAATACTCATAAAAAGGGTACATGACGAGAGCCGACGACATATTTTTAAAACAAATACGTTAAGCCTCAGTACATTAATTCAAATAAAATAAGGTTTATCAATTATTCCAGCTAGAAGAAATCAAATACATAATGTCACCAAAGGTTTAACTTATTACAACATAATGAAATCATAGAAAACTGTTGGCCCAATGGCCTTCCACTCTAGTTTTGATGATGATTAACTCATGTAGTTATGTTTACTAATAATCTTGTGTTGTTTAAGTTTCAGATCATTAACCAAGATATTAGTTGGTGATTAGCTTCAACAAGGAGTTTAGAAGCTTTTCATGGTGATTCCGGTGCCAAAGCTTAAAGATCATTCCTTTGCACTTGGTGGATCATGGTTTGGGAGCAAGTCTACTTGAAGATGGAGATCGTCAAGAAGACTTAGGTATCATAGTTTAGATAGTGTGTTTAGATCCATTTGTAAAGCTTAGTATAGTTGATATGCTCAAGTGCACAATACACACACGTTTCATGATTTGGATTTTGGTTTTCATGAATAGTAGATCAAAACAAGTTTAATAGTTCTTATGTATATTAGATATGTTCTAGATATACATACATGCTTAACTTCTTATGCAAACTTATTTTGACTATCCTATTCATGTTTTGGAAAAATCAAGTTTGATAAAAATACAGTTTTTGGTTTTGATAAAATTTGCAAGACTCAAAAATGAATTGAGATGATTGATATATGTCTTGAAAATTTTATCACTTGTTTGTGTTTCTATATAAAATGTTAAAACAAGTTTTATAGAATTTTCAGAAAAGATAAAAGATTTTTATAAAATATTTTTCCCTGTTTTTCTGACCCAGGTTTGTGCTGACAGGCCGGACGGTCGACCCAGACGGTCGACCGCACCATGGGCCGGTCGACCCATAGGGTCAACCGACGTGCACAGTCGTGCACGTCTGGCAGACACAAACTCGGTCGACCGGGTCTGAGAGCAGAGCTCTCGGTTGTTTGGGTCGACCGTGCCGGTCGACCGTGGTTGCCCAACGGTCACATTTTTGACCGTTGGCGGTCGACGGTAGCCTGTCAGGCTGCCAGCTCAGCCTAACGGCTAGTTTTCTGATGGGCCTATATAAACCCCATTTGTTTGGGATTTTGGCCAAGGTTTTTAGAGACAAAATTTTCAGACTTTCTCTACTGTTTTAAAAGAGTTTTAAAAAGAGTTTTGTGCCAAAAAGATTTATCCTTGTATTGTTTTGGGTTTTTGAAAAATCAAAGAAAACTAGGTTTTGGGATATTGATTTGATCTTTTATTTCTATCATATACAAGAGATTTCCCAAGTAGTTTTTCTTTGTTGCTTGTTTCTAAAAACACCTAGTTTTCCACACTTGAGCTATCTTCTATCCTAATCTATTTAGGATTTTGTTTTTGTGGAAAAGAGAAAAGAAAGAGGTTTGTGGTTGAGACATACCACTTGTTGTAAACCCTTGATTTCTTGGTTGCTCCCTCTTGGTAGAGGTTGAGGTTGTGTAATTGGGTTGTTGGTTTGCTCCCTCTTTGGTAGAGGTGGAGATTGTTGTTTGCTCCCTCTTGTGTGAGGTGGAGCTTGGTGGTTTGTAACCCTCTTCGGTAGAGGTGATTGTTGGTTGTTGTATTGGCTACGGGCCTACCCCTCGGCTGTGAGGTGGTTATTTGAGAGATGAGTTTGGTACTCCTAGTGTTGTAACAAATCCTCTTCGGTAGAGGTTCCCTCGGTGGGAGATAGTGGATTGGAAATCCTACACTGTGGTGTAGGCGGGGATGTAGAGCTAGGGGCTCGAACCTCGAAACATATCTTGTCTTAGCGTTTGATCTAATATCTCTCAACTCTCTCTCTCATTTAATTGTGCAAAGCATCATTCATATCATCATATCATATTTGCTTGTGTTGAGCATAATTCATATTGCCATATCATATCTATTTGCTTGTGTTGCCTTGCATTATTTCATATTGCTATTCATCCTTATATGCTTGGCTTGATTGTGTGTGCCTCACTTATACTTAACCACAAGAGCTTCACATAGCACCTCAACCCATTCAAGGGGAATCAAGAGGAGTTAGTCCAGAGCCCTTCACGGGGAATTCAGCTACACTTGTTGGTTGTATAAAGTGTGTTGCAAGAATTGTTTTAAACTTCCGCATTTAGAGCACTTAGTTCACTAGATTAGCACTTGCACCTATTCACCCCCCCTCTAGGGTTTTTCAATTGGTATCAGAGCTAGTGCTCCTGATATTAGGCTTAACATCCTAGGAGTGAGATCCATTTGGTTGCTAATCTATTGTTTGCATTTGCTTGTTTGCACACTCATATAGTTTACCATGGCTTTCATGACCCCACCTATGTTTTACCCTTCCAACATCATTGTTTGGAAGATTAGGATGACCGTTATTTACAAACCCTAGGACATAAGGTTTACCTTGCCATTATCAAGGAATCCTACCTTAGTGATAGCAAGCATATAGGGGCCAATGCATTAGCCCTTGAGGCTATTAGAAGCACATTATCTAAAGATTATCTTTTACGTGTTTCTAACATTGATTCCGCCTTTGCAGTATGGAATTTGTTGACAACCACCACCACCTCCGAGCTTCCATTGCCAAATCAACCGGAGGAGTCTAGTGGAGAATCCGACTCACAATGCTTCATGATCCAAGGGAATGACTCCCTTGAGGTACATTCGGAACCCCACTTAGATGATAATGATGATGCTAGTTCTTCAAATGATTTTGTTGATCCCCATGCTTTAAATGAAGAACTTTCTATTGTGTGTGAAAAACTTATTGAAAAATATAAGATTTTGAAAAAGAAGAGTCTAGGCATTAATAATGATAATAAAAATTTGATTGCTAGACTTGATGTTGTTTTGCAAGAGAAGGATGGGATTGCTAATGAAAGGGACTCATTAAAATCTCAACTTAATCTTGCTTTAAATGAAAATAATATTTTGAAAAATAAAAATGATTGTGAAGATGTTTTGAAGAAAAATGAATCTTTAACTTCAAAAGTTGAGTTTGTTTTAAAAGAAATGATTCTTTGAAAAATGAAATTGTTTTCATTACAAAAGAATTAGACATTTGTGTTAAGAAAAATGAATCTTTGAAAATTAAATTGATTCACATGTTTGCCATGCTAGTGTAGCCTCTTCATCTAGTCTACCTAGTGCATGTACCTCTTCTTCTAGAATTAATGATGATATTTGTTTGTTAAAGAAGAGAGTAGATTATTTGGGCTCCACTATGAGCCAATGTGCCATGAACCACACACGCTTGGAATCCTTGGTTCGAAAGAAACAAGTTCCATCTTTTATGCATGCACACCCTCTACGGCATACACATGGTCCACACGGACACACCCATCACAAGTATGCTCATGTGTACACTTGTACACATTGTGGACGTAAGGGCCACCTTGCTAAATTTTGCTTTGATAGACTACATAATGTAAATTTAGCAAAGAATTTTGTTTGGGTTAGAGAAGGTACTAACCCCCATGGACCCAAAAGAGTATGGGTACCAAAGACCACCCCTCCTATTTTTGATGTAGGTGTGGGCTCTCACATGACGTGAGAGTAGCCGTACCTTGGAGTGGATGTGTTCCGTGCTTAAAGGAAACCAATTGGATGCATCACTTTCAAGGGACATTAGGTGGAGATGACCACCTTGGTTTGGAGAACTAGAGCGGTGCCCTCTTTGGTTTTGGTATCGAATCTCTAACTCCTATTTATTATTTACATGCTTTCTATGTTTATCTTTCACAGCATGTTTTTGATGTTTGTTGATTACTATGAAAATGCCATGCTTATTAGATTAGTGATATACATGTTTAGTTATTTTGAGACACCCATGTTTAATATGGATAAATTCTTTTGTGTTCTCACTATATGGTTGCTATTGTGTATATCATATTTCTAATAACATGTGGATATTCATAATAATCATGTTTTTGCTTATCATGTTGATTTTTATATTGTGTTTTGATGCTTCATGTTAAGATTACTTGTTTAGATGTTAGTTTTCACTAAAACTAGGTATATACTTGTGCATATAGTGGGCCACAAATAAATCTATATATGTTTGGGCTTGATTGCTTATTTGTTCCCATTAAATGTGCTAGTATAGTCTAGTTTTGATGATTCACACATTTTAAACTTGTATTCCATTTTTGGATTGTTTTATGAGTTTTCACTTCATGTATATGTGTATTATTGCCAAACTCTAAGATACATGTATACCCCTTGAGTCATTTTCCTTTCATGCAAATCCATATATGGACTCAATTGTGTTTAGGGATATGTATGTATACTTATTGTGTTGACAATTCATACATATACCTTGAAATGAAATTTGGTTTGATGAAGATTTAGTTTTTCTTGATTTTGTGTATATGTTTAACTTCATGTATATGTCTATTTTATCCAAATTATTGTTATACATATACATCCTTTGAGCCACGTGCCTTCATGCATATATCTTTGTGGACCCGTTGTGTTTGGATATGTATGTATACTTTAGTTTGTATTAGACATACATATACCTTGAAGATTAGATATTTTTGATGATTTTTCATGTTTTCTTGTTTAAGGAAATTGAGCCTAATTGTATACTTTCATGATCATGTACTTCACATTGTATTTATACACTCATATTTCTTGATTACTCATGTTTTATTTTCATGAGTCATATTTATGCCTAATTGAATTAGAGTTGTAACGCCCCGGTCCTGCGGGTACGGGGACGTCACTGCGACGTACATACGCAGGTCGGAAATACCCTCACGTATATACGTTAAGCATCAGTACAAGCAAGGACCAGAGTACGACAAGCGTAGCGCCCATTCATATGCCAACACAAGAAATACAATTGTACAAGGTTATCACAAGTTGTGACATACTCTTACATATCACATGCATCATATATCACAGCCAAGCACAAAAGTACGATTTACAATATAATTACAATATGCTCACGAGTTGAAAGGGAATCCCGCGAGCTCAAAAGGAAGGTCAGGTACAACAGAAACCGAGACTAGTCAACTTGCTCGGCAAGGTAAGCTTGATCTTCCACAGAAGGCTCCACCTCGATCCAAGGTTCGGAACCTGAACATACAAATTCAAGGGAGTCAGGACCTCCCAAACAAGTGATCATGTTACAGCCGAGTGGCATAAGAATAAGAATATGAGAGTTGGTACAATATCAAGAAAAATCATCCAGCAAGTAAAAGAAGTACGACATGTTATAAACGAAAGGCATTGTATAAGCTCAAGTTACGACCTCATGAGACTAGTACTTCGAGGGAATAATCCAAACAAGGAAACCCTCATCTATATACCTTTATCTCATGTCACCGTAATCCAAGCGCATACAACACCCACAATTAGCGTCTTTTATTATTATTATTATTACTCGTCTTACCCTGATATCTAGCTATGTGAACTAGCGTCCCAGCACACATAGATCCATATCCGAGTAAAGCAAGGTTGTTATTGGAAACCAGCGGGGGTATCAACGAACTATGTTTACAGTGGGTCCCGTGCATACCCGGGACCACGGCCCAGGATGTTCCGTTGCTTGGTGGACGGAACCTGCCGCTAGGCTAACAGGAGGGACTTATTGTATGCCCTTATCATGATGGTACCAGGAAGGAGGGAGCCAGCACTCCCCTCGGTCGCCTGGAGGCCCACAGGTCAGACCGGAAATTTAGTTGCACAACATACCTAATGCCACTGTAAACACGAACACATATTGATAGCCGCATGTTTCCCCCGACCCAATGCAAGTTGTCTTATTTTATGGTATATTAAATAATTATCAGATTTCGGGAATGAGCAGGAACATGTCAGGAGTACAGGTATATCAGGAGTACTAGTTCGTACCATAATGTATCACATGTGTATCAGGAGTACAGTTGTTCTATCAAGATGTCAGGTCATCATTCCCGTTATCGTGATAATTATGAAGGTCCAGTGTATCATGCCTTATGTTAATAGATAGCATGATAAGAGGTGATATTCATCAAGTGACAAGTCTTGCAAATAGCAATATAATAAATGACCCAAAGATAATGTTCATAATCAAAGAAGTAATTAACCATAACAATTAATCAAGATTAGTCGACTAGGGAGAGAAATTAGTCGACTTAGAGAAGGAGTTAGTCGACTATAGTAAAGGGTCAAATCGACTTAAGAAGGCTGCGTTCGGTTGGGTCGCGTCTCAAAAAGTGGCACGTTTCAAGAAAGTGGTGCGTTTTCAGGAAAGTGGTGCGTTTTCAGAAAAGTGGTGCGTTTTCAGAAAAGTGGTGCGTTTTCAGGAAAGTGGTGCGTTTTCAGGAAAGTGGTGCGTTTTCAGAAAACTGGTGCGTTTTCAGGAAACTGGTGCGTTTTCAGGAAACTGGTGCGTTTTCAGCAAACTGGTACGTTTTTAGGAAACTGGTGCGTTTTTAGGAAACTGGTGCGTTTTCAGCAAACTGGTGCGTTTTTAGGAAACTGGTGCGTTTTTAGGAAACTGGTGCGTTTTTTGGAAACTGGTGCGTTTTTAGGAAACTGGTGCGTTTTCTTAACAAATATGAAATAATATCCAAGTCTTGGCGAGTAGAATTACTCGCCTAAAACTGATCCTGTGATGCGTTCGACGCAGAGAAACTTGGCCCCAATCCAAGAGGAGTGGCCGGTCCTCACAAGTGAAGGAAAGAGGTTGTGGTAGTTTGGAGAAGATGGAGGTGCAAGTCTAGTTCACCACGCCAAATCGGGATTTTGCAAACGTTGTTGCGGGGGACGAATGTATAGTCCGTTAGAAAGAGGTCGACGAGGAGGTGAAGGTGGTATGCTTGGTGGAGGCTACGGTGGTGCAGGTGGTGGTGGAGATGGTGATGAAGTTTTGTGGAGGTGATGGGTTCTTTTGGTGTCTCTTGGTGAAAGAGGTTGAAGAAGATGGAGTTAGTTGTTTGGAAATGGTGAAGGAGATGGAGGAGAAGAAGGTGGAGGAATTGGTGATGGAAAATGGAGATGGTGAGTAGTTGTGATGGCCGGCCAAAGGGGCTTGGTGGTGGTGAGCTTGCTGTTGGAGCTTGCAGGAACAAAAAGGATGAAGGAAAATAATGAGAGAGAAGATGGGAGTGCATATATATAGAAGGGGAAAATAATATAATAACAAGCCATCATCACTTTCCCTCCAATGAGTGCTGCGTTTGCAAAGTCCCAAGGCTGCGTTTAGGCCATTTAAAGAGTCAAACGTGGGAGCTCAAGGCTGCGTCCAGAGGAAAACGCAAGGAGGCTGCGTTTCAAAAGAAAAGGACAAGGCATGGGTGATTGGACTTGAGTTGAGTCAGCCCATAAGCATTTAATGCAGCATGGAGAGGGTGGCTGCATTAATGATGAACCCAGCTGGTGAAGCTCGCGTTTGAGGAAGGAGAGAGAAAAATGAAAAAAGAGATAAGTGGAAAATTTGGATAAATTCTCGGTATCTGGGAAAATACCGAAAACTCCAGGAATGACAAAAATTGAAGTATCCCGGAAAGCTATCCAAAAATTCACAAAAATCATAAATATTATGAAATGACTTTTGGTGAAATCGGTTTCCATAAATTCTATCTCATTTTCAAAATAAAAATCCTGGAATATATTGGGATCGGTGTCTACACCTGGTAAGCTGGATTTTTGATAAAATCTGAAAATTCCCAGAAAATGCCCAAAGGAAGAAAACATAATTCTAAGAAGGAATGTGAAAGCAGAATCCGGAAATTTGATTCCAATTGTAAATTAAAATTCCTGGAATCAACCAGTGATACTGGTCGACACCGGTTTTGAAGATCTACAATTTAATTCCGAAAAATTCCAGAAAATCATGAAAAATCTAGAATATTAAAAAATAATATTTGAAACTAAAATTAGTCAAATCTGAATACCAAACAGATCAAATCATGCAGTACAACTATATGAGTAAGTATTTAAATAGCAGAAAATAAAATAAAATAAATAAAATAATAAGAATAAAATGCACCAAAAATCAGGATACGTAACTGTGCACGTATACTGGGAATGGGGTGTTACAATCTATCCACCTTACAAAAATTTCGTCCTCGAAATTTCAGGAAGGGGAAGATGACGGTAGAGAAGAATAGGAAGAAGGGTTTTACCAACTAAGTTGTAAATAGATGGGGATATCGCTCACGAATAACGTCCTCCCGTTCCCATGTGGCTTCTCCTGGCACATGCCTATTCCAAGAAACCAGTACTAATGGTATTGCCTTATTCTTCAATGTTTTGATACTTTTGTCCAGGATGGCCATCGGTTGCTCTTTATAAGATAGATCTGACTGTAGTTCCAGTTCGGAGTGATCTAGAATGTGACTCTCATCCTTGACATACCTCCTCAACTGTGATACATGGAATACATTGTGTACTCCTTCTAAAGATGGAGGTAATGCCAATCGGTAAGACACATCTCCCACACGATCCAAAATTTCGAATGGGCCGATGTATCTCGGACTAAGTTTTCCGCGAGTACCGAACCGGATTACCCCTTTGGTGGGTGATATCTTTAAAAATACATGCTCACCGGTTATGAATTCCAATGGCCTTCTGTTTGTGTCTGCCCAACTCTTTTGTCGGCTCTGTGCTGCCCGGAGGTGATCTCTGATAACTCGGACCTTGCTTGTTGTCTGAACTAGAATGTCTTGTCCTATAAGTCTTCTTTCGCCGACTTCGTCCCAACATATCGGTGACTTGCATTTCCTGCCATACAATGCCTCAAATGGGGCCATTTTGATACTAGCCTGATAGCTGTTATTATAAGAGAATTCTACCAAATGAAGATAGTCTTCCCATGACCCTCTAAATTCTATCATGCAGGCTCGTAACATATCTTCAAGGATCTGGATAGTCCGTTCAGATTGTCCGTCTGTCTGGGGGTGATATGAAGTACTGAATTTCAGACGAGTTCCTAAATTTTCTTGGAGACTTTCCCAAAAATGTGATCGGAATCTCGTGTCTCTATCTGACACGATACTAACTGGAACTCCATGTAGACGAACAATTTCTTTCATATATTTTTCTGCAAGAACTTCTGTTGACTGACCTACTCTGAAAGGTAGAAAGTGAGCTGCTTTTGTGAGGCGGTCAACGATCACCCATACTGCATTGTTACCCTTAGGACTGCGGGGTAGTGCTGTGACAAAATCCATGGTGATATGTTCCCACTTCCATTCGGGTATTGGTAAGGGCTGAAGAAGTCCAGCTGTTCTCTGGTGTTCTATCTTTACCTGCTGGCAAACTAAGCACTTGGCCACATGTTGGGCTATCTCCCTTTTCATGGCATTCCACCAGAACTTCTGTTTCAAGTCTTGATACATTTTATTTCCTCCCGGGTGTATGGAATAGGCTGAACTATGTGCCTCTGCCAAAATTTTCTGTCGAACTTCTCCTTGGGGGACACAAATTCTATTACCAAAATATAAGGCATTATCCGAATGTATACGGAGGTCAGTTCTCAATCCCGCTTCTATCTGAGCTCTGAATTTCTGTAATCTGGGGTCTTCTTCTTGAGCTTCTTTAATCTCATCCATCAGGGTTGATTGAATCTGAAGGTCATCAACTGTCCTGTTTTACCAATTCCTTGTACTATCATTAAGTCCAATTTTATGATATCCTGAATCAACTCCTTCTGTTGCGTAAGTTGTACTAGCATTTTATTCTCTGGCTTCCTGCTCAATGCATCTGGTACTGTATTGACTCTGCCTGGATGATACTGTAAATCTATATCATAATCCGCCATTAATTCAAGCCACCGTCTCTGTCTCATGTTTAATTCTTTCTGCGTGAAAATATACTTTAGACTCTTGTGATCAGTGTAGATTAGCACCTTGTCTCCCAGAAGATAATGTCTCCAGATCTTCAATGCAAATATTACCGCCGCCAGTTCTAAGTCATGGGTTGGGTAATTCCTCTCATGTGGTTTCAATTGCCTAGATGCATAAGCTATGACATGACCATGCTGCATTAATACACATCCTAGGCCTTTCCCGGATGCATCACTGTATATAACCATCCCTCCTCTTCCTGAGGGAGTCCTCAAAACTGGAGCTGTAATGAGTCTTTCCTTTAATTGTTCAAATGCTGCAGCACATTCCTCGGTCCATATATATTTTTCTCCTTTTCGGGTGAGCTTCGTTAACGGGGCTGCAATCTTAGAAAAATCTTGGACAAAGCGCCTGTAATATCCGGCCAACCCAATAAAACTCTTAATTTCTGTTACTGTCCTTGGAATAGGCCAGTCCTTCACTGCCTGAATTTTACTGGGGTCTACTGAAATTCCTTCTTCTGAAATTATGTGTCCAAGGAAGGCCACACTATTTAACCAGAATTCACACTTGCTTTGCTTAGCATGAAGTTGTTCCTGTTGGAGAGTCTGTAACACTATTCTCAAGTGGTCTGCATGCTCTCTGTCGTTCTTCGAATAGATCAAGATGTCATCTATGAAAACAACTACAAACTGATCCAAATATGATGAGAACACTCTGTTCATCAAATCCATGAAAATTGCAGGGGCATTGGTGACTCCGAAGGGCATAACTAGAAACTCATAATGGCCATAACGAGTCCTGAATGCTGTCTTTGGAACGTCTTCTTTCTTTACCTTTAGCTGATGATAACCTGATTGTAAATCCAATTTAGAAAATACTCGAGCTCCATGAAGCTGATCAAACAGATCATCAATTCTTGGTAAAGGGTACTTATTCTTGATGGTAACTTTGTTCAATTCTCTATAGTCTATACATAACCGTTTACCACCGTCCTTCTTGTTGGCCAATAGCACTGGAGCTCCCCATGGTGAAGCACTTGGTCTAATCAATCCTTTGTCAGAGTATTCTTGTAGCTGTTTCTTTAAAATCTCCAACTCTGTGGGTGCCATCCTATATGGAGCTTTGGATATCGGAACTGTACCTGGAAGGGTATCAATAGAGAACTCAATTACCCTATCAGGTGAAAGTCCTGAGATCTCCTTAAATACTTCTGGAAACTCATTCCAAACTGACACTCTCTTCTTCTGGATCTCACCAGCAGTCATCTGTGCTTTTCCTTTGGCAGGTTTGCGTTCTCCTTCAAATTGGAACTCAGGCTGAAGCGGTATTCTGAAAATAACTTTCTTGCTTCGACAATCAATGACCGCATGGTATTTACTGAGCCAAGTCATGCCTAAGATTACGTCGTACCCTTTAGTATCTAGTACGAGCATATCCACTGTTAATGTTCTGCCACACAGTCCCACCGGACAGTCTACACAAACTCTATTAGAGATGACTACTCCGTTACCGGTACTAATCTCCTACTGGTGGTCTAAACATTCAACAGGTATAGAGTTCAAAGCAATGAAACTATCTGATATGTAACAATGAGAAGCGCCAGAATCAAAGAGGGCTAAGACAGGTTTAGAGTGCACCATAATCTTACCTGCTACCACTTCTCCAGAAGTTTGGGCCTCTTCCGCTGTCAAGTTGTAGGCTCGTCCTCTTCCACGACCTGCTGCATTTCTAACTCCCCTCTGGACTGGGCGGATAGCTTGTAGTGGGGGAGGGGGAAGAGCCCTCCTAACCATTGGTCCTTGGTTCCTCTGTCCATCTGGCCCTGGAAGTGCTGGTAATGCTGGGTTGACCATTCCCATTCTTTTGTGGGGGCAGACTTCTACTGAATGATCACGGGAACCACATGCCAGGCATAACCCATTTGCCCTACGACAATTCTGTTGAGTGTGACCCAGTTTCTGGCAATAGTTACAAACGGGAAATGGTTGGGTTGTCTGAAAGGGGGCTCGCCGAAATGGTCGTCTCATTGGCGGAACCCTCGCTGCTCTGTATGGACCTCCTCTCCCTGCTGGTGGAAATGGCCTCTTCATGGCCTGGTTCCTTATCATGTTAGATTTCCCTTTCTCCAGACCTCGCTCCACCTCTCGAGCTATGGTGAGGACTTGGGAATACGTTTTCAGCTGCTGGGGCATCAAGAGAATTTGAATGTCCATTCGCAAACCCTGTTGGAATCTACTCGCCCGCTTTTCTTCATCAGCCACCATATATGGAGCGAAGCGGCTCAGCCTCAAGAACTCAGCGGCATACTCATCCACAGACCGGTTCCACTGCTGAAGTCGGATGAACTGTTCTTCCATTTCTTTCTGAGCGGTGGCAGGGAAAAATCTACTATAGAAGCTTTGAGAAAACTGGTCCCAAGTGACAGGTTTCTCCAGTCTTGCTTCTTCAGCTAGCCACCAGGTCCTGGCTACATCCTTTAGTTGAATCTTGGCGACCTCCACTTGATTTTCTTTTGGGACCCGGGCTGCGTTCAACAGATCTGTGGTGTCAATCAGCCATTGCTCAGCATCTAGTGGTTTCTCTTCTCCCGTGAATATCGCCGGTTGCAACCGCCTGAAGTCTGATACATTCCCCGGCCTTTGTTCCTTGGGAGTTACTAACTCTTGCCGAAGGAGTTCCGTCTGCTGTTGCTGATTTTCCATCATAGTCTGGATAACCCTCAGAATCTCAACATTCTCTCCCATGGGTCCATTTGATGTTTGCCCGGAGTTGCTACGACCCGTCCTTCTATCCATACTTATGTTGGTAAAAAGGAGACTGAAAACTGGAAAGATGGAAGGATTTTAGGACACAAGGAAAGGAATCAAGAAGGACAAGATAACTTTGTACATTGTAGTTAGCAATGGCAAATTCCATTAATTTGCTGCTTGGTTGTACTATAGGTGTGAGAGCCTAGGCTCTGATACCAACCTGTAACGCCCCGGTCCTGCGGGTACGGGGACGTCACTGCGACGTACATACGCAGGTCGGAAATACCCTCACGTATATACGTTAAGCATCAGTACAAGCAAGGACCAGAGTACGACAAGCGTAGCGCCCATTCATATGCCAACACAAGAAATACAATTGTACAAGGTTATCACAAGTTGTGACATACTCTTACATATCACATGCATCATATATCACAGCCAAGCACAAAAGTACGATTTACAATATAATTACAATATGCTCACGAGTTGAAAGGGAATCCCGCGAGCTCAAAAGGAAGGTCAGGTACAACAGAAACCGAGACTAGTCAACTTGCTCGGCAAGGTAAGCTTGATCTTCCACAGAAGGCTCCACCTCGATCCAAGGTTCGGAACCTGAACATACAAATTCAAGGGAGTCAGGACCTCCCAAACAAGTGATCATGTTACAGCCGAGTGGCATAAGAATAAGAATATGAGAGTTGGTACAATATCAAGAAAAATCATCCAGCAAGTAAAAGAAGTACGACATGTTATAAACGAAAGGCATTGTATAAGCTCAAGTTACGACCTCATGAGACTAGTACTTCGAGGGAATAATCCAAATAAGGAAACCCTCATCTATATACCTTTATCTCATGTCACCGTAATCCAAGCGCATACAACACCCACAATTAGCGTCTTTTATTATTATTATTATTACTCGTCTTACCCTGATATCTAGCTATGTGAACTAGCGTCCCAGCACACATAGATCCATATCCGAGTAAAGCAAGGTTGTTATTGGAAACCAGCGGGGGTATCAACGAACTATGTTTACAGTGGGTCCCGTGCATACCCGGGACCACGGCCCAGGATGTTCCGTTGCTTGGTGGACGGAACCTGCCGCTAGGCTAACAGGAGGGACTTATTGTATGCCCTTATCATGATGGTACCAGGAAGGAGGGAGCCAGCACTCCCCTCGGTCGCCTGGAGGCCCACAGGTCAGACCGGAAATTTAGTTGCACAACATACCTAATGCCACTGTAAACACGAACACATATTGATAGCCGCATGTTTCCCCCGACCCAATGCAAGTTGTCTTATTTTATGGTATATTAAATAATTATCAGATTTCGGGAATGAGCAGGAACATGTCAGGAGTACAGGTATATCAGGAGTACTAGTTCGTACCATAATGTATCACATGTGTATCAGGAGTACAGTTGTTCTATCAAGATGTCAGGTCATCATTCCCGTTATCGTGATAATTATGAAGGTCCAGTGTATCATGCCTTATGTTAATAGATAGCATGATAAGAGGTGATATTCATCAAGTGACAAGTCTTGCAAATAGCAATATAATAAATGACCCAAAGATAATGTTCATAATCAAAGAAGTAATTAACCATAACAATTAATCAAGATTAGTCGACTAGGGAGAGAAATTAGTCGACTTAGAGAAGGAGTTAGTCGACTATAGTAAAGGGTCAAATCGACTTAAGAAGGCTGCGTTCGGTTGGGTCGCGTCTCAAAAAGTGGCACGTTTCAAGAAAGTGGTGCGTTTTCAGAAAAGTGGTGCGTTTTCAGAAAAGTGGTGCGTTTTCAGGAAAGTGGTGCGTTTTCAGGAAACTGGTGCGTTTTCAGAAAACTGGTGCGTTTTCAGGAAACTGGTGCGTTTTCAGGAAACTGGTGCGTTTTCAGCAAACTGGTGCGTTTTTAGGAAACTGGTGCGTTTTAGGAAACTGGTGCGTTTTCAGCAAACTGGTGCGTTTTTAGGAAACTGGTGCGTTTTTAGGAAACTGGTGCGTTTTTAGGAAACTGGTGCGTTTTTGGAAACTGGTGCGTTTTTAGGAAACTGGTGCGTTTTCTTAACAATATGAAATAATATCCAAGTCTTGGCGAGTAGAATTACTCGCCTAAAACTGATCCTGTGATGCGTTCGACGCAGAGAAACTCGGCCCCAATCCAAGAGGAGTGGCCGGTCCTCACAAGTGAAGGAAAGAGGTTGTGGTAGTTTGGAGAAGATGGAGGTGCAAGTCTAGTTCACCACGCCAAATCGGGATTTTGCAAACGTTGTTGCGGGGGACGAATGTATAGTCCGTTAGAAAGAGGTCGACGAGGAGGTGAAGGTGGTATGCTTGGTGGAGGCTACGGTGGTGCAGGTGGTGGTGGAGATGGTGATGAAGTTTTGTGGAGGTGATGGGTTCTTTTGGTGTCTCTTGGTGAAAGAGGTTGAAGAAGATGGAGTTAGTTGTTTGGAAATGGTGAAGGAGATGGAGGAGAAGAAGGTGGAGAAATTGGTGATGGAAAAATGGAGATGGTGAGTAGTTGTGATGGCCGGCCAAAGGGGCTTGGTGGTGGTGAGCTTGCTGTTGGAGCTTGCAGGAACAAAAAGGATGAAGGAAAATAATGAGAGAGAAGATGGGAGTGCATATATATAGAAGGGGAAAATAATATAATAACAAGCCATCATCACTTTCCCTCCAATGAGTGTTGCGTTTGCAAAGTCCCAAGGCTGCATTTAGGCCATTTAAAGAGTCAAACGTGGGAGCTCAAGGCTGCGTCCAGAGGAAAACGTAAGGAGGCTGCGTTTCAAAAGAAAAGGACAAGGCATGGGTGATTTGGACTTGAGTTGAGTCAGTCCATAAGCATTTAATGCAGCATGGAGAGGGTGGCTGCATTAATGATGAACCCAGCTGGTGAAGCTCGCGTTTGAGGAAGGAGAGAGAAAAATGAAAAAAGAGATAAGTGGAAAATTTGGATAAATTCTCGGCATCTGGGAAAATACCGAAAACTCCAGGAATGACCAAAAATTGAAGTATCCCGAAAGCTATCCAAAAATTCACAAAAATCATAAATATTATGAAATGACTTTTGGTGAAATCGGTTTCCATAAATTCTATCTCATTTTCAAAATAAAAATCCTGGAATATATTGGGATCGGTGTCTACACCTGGTAAGCTGGATTTTTGATAAAATCTGAAAATTCCCAGAAAATGCCCAAAGGAAGAAAACATAATTCTAAGAAGGAATGTAAAAGCAGAATCCAGAAATTTGATTCCAATTGTAAATTAAAATTCCTGGAATCAACCAGTGATACTGGTCGACACCGGTTTTGAAGATCTACAATTTAATTCCGAAAAATTCCAGAAAATCATGAAAAATTTAGAATATTAAAAATAATATTTGAAACTAAAATTAGTCAAATCTGAATACCAAACAGATCAAATCATGCAGTACAGCTATATGAGTAAGTATTTAAATAGCAGAAAATAAAATAAAATAAATAAATAATAAGAATAAAATGCACCAAAAATCAGGATACGTAACTGTGCACGTATACTGGGAATGGGGTGTTACAAGAGTGTTGATTATCTTGTGGATTTCATATTTTATGAAAAACTTTTTGTTTATTCCTTGCTTGAAAGATTCGTACTAGTTAACAAAGTTTTTCATTTTAACTAGTTCGTTTTCTTCATTGTGATATGAGTTATACCATGCTTTTATTGTTATGTCAATTGTATCATTGAACTCTTTCAATTGGTATCAATTTGATCCTTTTTTATACTCATAATTATTTATTGTGTATGTATATTTCAATTGGTATCATCTATTGGTGATTGGTACTCATTCTATTTCATACACATATATATGTTTTATTTGTGCTATTATATCTCTATATCTTAAGCACAAATCTTGTTTATGCTAGAGCTTGAGCTTCAACTATTATTTCAATTGATTTAGTTTTCAATTGGTATCTTATTACAAGCCTACGCATAGTTTTTGTTGGAATTTCATAAAGGGGGAGAAAATTCGTTTTTCATATTTCAATGATACTTGTATTTCCACTCCCTTACTTTATGATAGAAAATAGTCATTTCAATTGTTTATATGACTTAAAAAGAAAAATACTATCTTTTGATATCAAGATGTCTTGTGTTTTAAATTGGTATCTAAAAATTTTGTTTAAAAGTAAAATACAAAAGTTTTGATTTATATTGACTATATGCAAGGAGAGCTTAACATCTCTTCTACATATAGATTCATGTTGAGTGTATTGTGTATTGAAGAGCTTAACATCTCTTCTTTATGTGGTACACGTGTGTAGGGGGAGCTTCACATCTCCTCTTATTCATTACATAATGTGTGTTATGTGAATTAGGCTTAACATCCCTCCTTCATGTAATGCATATGTGTAGGGAAGCTAACTTAGCGTCTTCCTCTTCATGAATGTATATAGCATATAACATTTATTGATCTTTGTTTACTTTCAATTGGTATCAAGATGCTTCATTGACATATTTTCAATTGATATCCTAATTGATTGTTACCCCTTATTGACTTTGTTTTTGTTTTAGACAAAAAGGGGAGAAACATTGTTTTTATCGGTTTGATTGACAAAAAGGGGGAGAAAGATTTTTACCCCTCATTTTATTTATTGTTTTGATTGTTTACCCATTTGTTGATGATTGACAAAAAGGGGGAGAAAGATTTTGTTGAGTTTTATATATGCATACTTATGTTTTTGCATATATTAAGTTTAATATATTAATGTATGTTAATTGATGTTAATTGGTATCTAGAACATGTTTTGTTGGTATCTAGAACCTTTATTGTTTATGCATATTTATGCATTCATGTTTAAGAGCCTTCATTGCATATTATTATGTTTATTTGGTTATGCATGAGTTAAGGGAGAGCTTCCTTGAAGCTTAACTTTAATCCATGCATATATAACTCCATGAGTTTTGTCATCATCAAAAAGGGGGAGATTGTTGGCCCAATGGCCTTCCACTCTAGTTTTGATGATGATTAACTCATGTAGTTATGTTTACTAATAATCTTGTGTTGTTTAAGTTTCAGATCATTAACCAAGATATTAGTTGGTGATTAGCTTCAACAAGGAGTTTAGAAGCTTTTCATGGTGATTCTGGTGCCAAAGCTTAAAGATCATTCCTTTGCACTTGGTGGATCACGGTTTGGGAGCAAGTCTACTTGAAGATGGAGATCGTCAAGAAGACTTAGGTATCATAGTTTAGATAGTGTGTTTAGATCCATTTGTAAAGCTTAGTATAGTTGATATGCTCAAGTGCACAATACACACACGTTTCATGATTTGGATTTTGGTTTTCATGAATAGTAGATCAAAACAAGTTTAATAGTTCTTATGTATATTAGATATGTTCTAGATATACATACATGCTTAACTTCTTATGCAAACTTATTTTGACTATCCTATTCATGTTTTGGAAAATCAAGTTTGATAAAAATACAGTTTTTGGTTTTGATAAAATTTGCAAGACTCAAAAATGAATTGAGATGATTGATATATGTCTTGAAATTTTTATCACTTGTTTGTGTTTCTATATAAAATGTTAAAACAAGTTTTATAGAATTTTCAGAAAAGATAAAAGATTTTTATAAAATATTTTTCCCTGTTTTTCTGACCCAGGTTTGTGCTGATAGGCCGGTCGGTCGACCCAGATGGTCGACCGCACCATGGGCCGGTCGACCCATAGGGTCGACCGACGTGCACAGTCGTGCACGTCTGGCAGACACAAACTCGGTCGACCGTACGGCGACCGGGTCTGAGAGCAGAGCTCTTGGTTTGTTTGGGTCGACCGTGCCGGTCGACCCGTGGTTGCCCAACGGTCACATTTCTGACCGTTGGCGGTCGACACGGCCGGTCGACCGGTAGCCGTCAGGCTGCCAGCTCAGCCTAACGGCTAGTTTTCTGATGGGCCTATATAAACCCATTTGTTTGGGATTTTGGCCAAGGTTTTTAGAGAACAAAATTTCCAGACTTTCTCTACTGTTTTAAAAGAGTTTTAAAAAGAGTTTTGTGCCAAAAAGATTTATCCTTGTATTGTTTTGGGTTTTTGGAAAATCAAAGAAAACTAGGTTTTGGGATATTGATTTGATCTTTTATTTCTATCATATACAAGAGATTTCCCAAGTAATTTTTATTTATTGCTTGTTTCCAAAACACCTAGTTTTTCACACTTGAGCTATCTTCTATCCTAATCTATTAGGATCTTGTTTTGTGGAAAAGAGAAAAGAAAGAGGTTTGTGGTTGAGACATACCACTTGTTGTAAACCCTTGATTTCTTGGTTGCTCCCTCTTTGGTAGAGGTTGAGGTTATGTAATTGGGTTGTTGGTTTGCTCCCTCTTTGGTAGAGTGGAGATTGTTGTTTTGCTCCCTCTTGTGTGAGGTGGAGCTTGGTGGTTTGTATCCCTCTTCGGTAGAGGTGATTGTTGGTTGTTGTATTGGCTACGGGCCTACCCCTCGGTTGTGAGGTAGTTGTTTGAGAGAGGAGTTGGTACTCCTAGTGTTGTAACAAATTCTTCGGTAGAGGTTCCCTCGGTGGGAGATAGTGGATTGGAAATTCTACACGGTGGTGTAGGCGGGGATGTAGAGCTAGGGGCTCGAACCTCGAAACATATCTTGTCTTAGCGTTTGATCCAATATCTCTCAACTCTCTCTCTCATTTAATTGTGCAAAGCATCATTCATATCATCATATCATATTTGCCTGTGTTGAGTATAATTCATATTGCCATATCATATCTATTTGCTTGTGTTGCCTTGCATTATTTCATATTGCTATTCATCCTATATGCTTGGCTTGATTGTGTGTGCCTCACTTATACTTAACCACAAGAGCTTCACATAGCACCTCAACCCATTCAAGGGGAATCAAGAGGAGTTAGTCCAGAGCCCTTCACGGGGAATTCGGCTACACTTGTGGTTGTATTAAGTGTGTTGCAAGAATTGTTTTAAGCTTCCGCATTTAGAGCACTTAGTTCACTAGATTAACACTTGCACCTATTCACCCCCCCTCTAGGTGTTTTTCAAATACAATAAAAGTCTCTCACATATGAGGATAAAATCTGCCTATTAGAGATCAGCAAGGTGCTCGAAGTACTCCTGCTCCTATAGAGTCTCTGGATCAGAACCTTAGCAAGCAAACAAGGGTCGTCAATAGCGACCTAAGTGAGTATAAAAAAGAGGGGATATAGGATAACATGTAAAATCTAGCACACATGCATAATTAAGTATAGTTATCATACTATTGTCTTGCATATATGATTCATGATAAAACACAGTGATATACATTATATAACCATTTATTACTACAATCTATCCTATGTAAAGTCATATGTCAAGATGTCCTGTGTATGTCTATTCTTATTGTCTAGTTATTTGAAATCGATTGTTGGAGACGGTGATACGTGTTTTTAGGTGGGTTCCGTGCATACCGCGAACCACGGCCCAATCACCTGGCGCTAAACTAGGTCCTACCGCTAGGTAGCCAATATCTATAAACAATAGCAATGTGTCAATAACGATAACAACATGAACAATACGGGATGTCAGTCATCCCCGGAATCTTGCAGTGAAATCGTATTTCGGCTGCACAACCTATATCCTAAGTCCACCAAAAATACCAACACCGTCTCCTTTATCAATTTCTCCATCCCCAGTTGTAGTTATCAATGATTATGTCATCTAAGTTGCTGGGTATGAACAATAACAATGACAATGACTTATGTGACAATAAATCAATGTCTTACCCAGTGAGAATAGTAACATGATCTCTTTTTTTTTTTTTTAATGTTCTCATGATCCAATACCACACGATCACTTCTACTATGTAGTCAATATATAATATGAGAATTCAGTATCATATTCTTTTTCTGCAATTTTTCAACAATCGATTACTTTTAAATAATTTCCAATAAATAACAATTTCACAATTATAAATAATTTCTACTTCTATTGAATATTCAATAAATTCCAATCAAAAGTAATTTAGAGATTCCGGAAACAAACAAAAATCTATATACACCATTGATATTTGTAATTTATACATTTCTGAACAATTTCTAAAGTTCTAGAAATTTAACAATAAGTTTATTAAATCAACCATTCAATAATAGCAACAAATAAACATCCCAAATAAACAAAATGATATATATACATATATAGTGAGTAAAAGAAAACTCACCTGGGCTATCACGCGTCCAAGCACCATCGAAGAGATCTACATTAATATATATATTCGAATTAGAATTTATCGAACTTTTCATATATTGACTTTTACATGAAATATTCTATTTATTCAGTATTTTAAATCAAATGTGGACAATCCAGATCTTTAAATAAGGTTGCATAATGAAGTATAAAGTTTATGAGATTTTTCAGATTTTATTTACTGGTTTTTGTGTGGTTTAAATGGTTTAAGACATGAAATTTCTTAACGGTCTGAAAATTAGAATAGCGGGTTTTACTTTGAAGGCAGTGGTTCAGTCCATATGATTTGCAATTAGCCCCAAAATTTTTTAGTAGATGCTAGGGGTTATCTAGATATTTATCCCTATTT